>BPLR01010622.1:0-141895 GCA_021605095.1 Caerostris extrusa | reverse complement strand
AATACACATTCATATTAAATAAAAAAAAAGTCAATTCTTTTGATTTAAATAAATTTTTATGTTTAATAAACTTTTATGTTTATGTTTAATAAATGTTTCATAAACTTTTATGTTTATGTTTAATAAATGTTTATGTAAAAATATGTTTTAGGTTTCTTATAACCAAATTCTTTCTAATGCAGCTGGTAAACACAGACAGCTTGGTGCTTGGATGCCTTAAGGCAAGTGCTGCACAGACGTACTCACTTTGCATTACCCAGGGCGCGTGTCACTTGAAGATAAGCCACGGAGTAACAATGCCCTCGCAACGCTCTACGATCTTATTAGACCGGGACCTACTTTTTAAAAAGTGGATTCCGAACCACTACAAACCGCCGGGACTCGAACCCGAAACCTGTGGTACCGAGCGCCAGAGCGCTAGCCACTCGGCTATTCAGGTCCCTCTTATAACCAAATTGGAATAGGTTTTTTTCTTCTTTTCCCTTATGCAAATTTTGATCATCTATATTTTGTGTGCATCACATAAAGTGTAATGGAATGTTCAAATACTAGAAAATTTTCTTTAAACAAAATTTGACGAATTCCTCTGTTAAAGGATTGATTGTGGTTTGGTTTTTGTCGCTCTACGGTCATCTTGTGAACACTTTTAGGCTAATCAGACCGGGACCTACAGTTTAAAGTGGATTTCGGACCACTACACAAACATCCATGGCACCTCTGGGATTCAAAACCCGAAACCTGTTTTACTGAGCCCAGACACTCGGCCAGCAGGTCTGATTGATTGTGGAGATTATGATTGTTGTCGGTACAACTTTATATGTAATATTGGAATGTTAACAAACATCTGCTAACATTCCAACTTTAGATATTGTCGAAAATTATCTTTACCATGTCTATATTTCCACATTTCTACCTGCATGATAATGAATATGTAAGCAGGATTGTTATTGCTTACCTGATTTAGAATCTAAAACCGAGTCCAGTAGATCATGCTGCATCAATAGATCTTAAACGGTCTCCTCCCCCTCGTTCAACAGTTGCCTCACAGAGGCACCTTACAATCGATGAGATGAGAAGGGGCGCGATGGCCGAACAATGACAAAGCGTATGTCTAACAAATTCGAAGGTCAAGCTCTTAGTGGCTGGCCAGTCCTTGGTCTAGCTAAAGCCGTTTGAGCAGGTCTAGGACAGGAGCACTGCAAGGACATACCAGGATGTTTAGCGGCATACCATGCATGAATGGGTGGCGACCTCAAGAGGTATTCCCTCTGGCCCCAAAGTCATGGAATGAACCCTCCTGATGATGACAGATTGGAGAAGAAGCTTCGGGAAGTTCGCAGGATAACAAGAGGTAAATCAATAAATCTCATGCTGCTTTCATTGAACGAGATGTTTATATTGGGTTCGAGTTTTGAGCAACTGAGCTTAAAGAGATGAGTCGAATGTAAAGAGAGAATTTAAAAGAGATGAGTCGAATGTAAAAGAGAGAATTTAGAAAAGAGATGAGAGTCGAAATGCTTCAGTTTATTTGAATCTTTTGTAGTCAAGCCTAAATATGTCTGCAAACAGGTTTGTGCATTTTAATTCATTATCTATCAATGATACCTTTCACTGTGGAGCATTGTTTTAAAATGGAACATGTTTTTGGTAATCAATATTTTATAAAATTACGCGAGAGGCTAGAACGATATTACCGAAAACATCCGTATGTTCGGGTTCAGTTTGTCGCTCTATGGTCATCTTGTGCACACGAGGGTTAAACAGACTGGGACCTTCAGTATAAAATAGATTCCGAACCACTAAAAACCAAAACCGCACACCACACCAGGTTTCTGACTTGAGTCCTGTGATCAAGAATGCTGCCAGAGCATTAGCCATAGCCTCACACCAGCATCCGTATAATAATGAGATTTCAATTTGGCACGGCGTCATCAACAAAAATTTGATTTTCTACTCTTAAATAACGCAGAAGACATTGATTAGAATATTTTCTTAGCCATGAATGTTTATTTTTATTAAACAGGCTCAATTCTGTTTCCTATTTGAATATTGCCATTGTAAGAAAATCTTTTACTTATAGAAGCGCCTATTGTATGTTTTTAAATAAAAAATCTATGCATTCCTGCTGGGCATCATTGCAAAACGTGTCCACGAGGTACGCTACGATTTAAGCCACGAGATATGTGGCTGGTGATATCTTTTTGTTTCCATACCACACTTGTGGACAAATAAGTAACTTATAAAAAATTTCTTTTTAGGAGTCGATTCCTACTAATTTTCATTCTGTGCCCAGGAAAGTCGCTTTACAAATAGAGTTAGAAATTTTCTACTCTTACATCTGGCGCACATCTGCTAGAATAGACCTACACTGCAACTTAAAGTCTCAAAACACAAATAAAAATAAAGAAAATAAGTAATCTAATTTAATGAATGAGATTAATATTTGAAAAAGCTTGTATTAGCCTCAAGTGTGCATCCTACACGACAAGTTCAAAGTGAGCTACGCTGTATTTGCCGATGGAGGACAGATGTAAAAGTATTTTATGAAAAATCTGAACAGGCCTCTGTCATGAAGTGATACTTCCTTGACTTCCAACTCCAGTGGAGTTTTAAAAACACAGAGATATAAGGTTGGGAGGGTGGTATTCTTGGTCCACTGCAGACATCGATGTACAAAATGCAGAAGAACATATTTAAGAAATTCTAGCATAAACTCCACGTGACGATGTTTTACCCCCTCCCTCCTCAAGTTTTTGCGCTTTTAAAAGGGTTTCCGATTCAATGTAATAGCATTTTCTTAAAGACATTTAATCAAAATACCTAGATATACGCTTGTTTAAGGGGCCTGAATGGTCGAGTGGCCCAGCGCTCTGGTTTCGGGTTGTGTTCCATTTTCGATGCCATGGATGTTGTAATTGATTTCGGAATCACTTTAAACTGTAAGGTCCCGGTCCCCAGCAGGATCGCACAGCGTTGCGAGGAATTGCATTACTCCGCGTCCGTGGCTTATCTTCAAGCTACACGTACCTCTGGGTAGTGCTAAGTGAGTAACGTCGGTGTAGCGCTTGCCTTAAGCCATCGAACAACTGTCTAAAATGTTCTCAGCTGCGTTAGAAAAAAATATAAATATTTTATACCATTCCTCAAGTTTTGCACTCTATGAAGGAAAAAATATCACAAAAGTTTTCCATATAATTTAATTGCATGGGTAAGAATAGTTAATTGAAAGAGTAGCTCTTCTATAGAACACGTGGAATAATTAAGTTGTTGAAATACATAAATTTTTTTTTTTTTCGAGTTCAATTTATGGCGTTTTCTTAAAGACTTTAATTCAATATGCTTAGACAAACCTTCTTGTTCATTTAGCTGCGTCAAAGAATAATTTCTTGGAGCCACCTTGTTGCTTCACACTTCTATTTATCCTACTAATTATAAAGAATAAATTTTGATTTAAGCTGTGAATACTTCATTATTTTTTTTTCAGAAAAATTAACCTAATTCAAAGGCTATGTAGAAAATCCGAGTAAAAATTACAAATATAATATTTTAAAGGTACTTACAAGGTATTAATACTTTTTAATTCAAAAATTGTCCAAATTTGCTTTTGAAGTAAAAGTAAAAATTTTTAATTTTTTATAAACTTTTAAAAAAATAATGATCATATCTTTTAAAATGTATATATACTGTAGTGTATATTATCTAGAATTTTATTTTGGTTTGAATAAAATATCAGAATAGCTGGTGCAGGAAAAAAAATTCAAAATTAAAATTATATATGGAACACTGGAAATAAATTTGATTCAAATGTGGATAAGGTACTGTGTATTCATGCTGAGCACGTTTCTTAAACCCTTCACGCCCGTGTATCGGAGTTTCAAAATGTTTGGAAAGTACTGCCAGCGGCGCTCGGCCTTTTGGTACTACAGGCTTCAGGTTCGCATCTGGAGGTGGCAAGGATGTTTATTGTATGGATTTCGGAATCCACTTTTAAACACTGCAGATACCGATCTCGAGTAAGCCCCAGGTATTGCACAAAATGACCGTAAGAGCATTTGAAACTAAATAAACAATTCACTAAAGAATGAAATGCCCTTCCATGTCCTAAATCAAAAAGTGACAGATGTATATTAAAAAGAGCGAATAATTATAAAAATCATTTGTGCATCAATATTATAACTCAGCTAAAATAAACAGTTTTTCCATATTGATGTGAATTTCTTCATAATTTATGTTTTCTAATTATACGCATGAGGGAATGATTTTCCATTTATGTATGCCACGAACAGCCCATGATGGACTGAGGGAAAAAGGGATGTTCATAAAAGAACTTTCAGGCAAAGAAACTAAGTCTTCATTTTTTATTTCGTATGAGAGAAAAATCCAGAAAACTCATCCAAGGAACCATTATAAAAAAAGTTTTTATTGAAATCTGACTATTAAATGACATGTTCGGCAAAACAAACAGCAAAAGTTAAATTCATGAGAGTCATGTCTCAAACTTTCCTCTGACAAGCAATTCTTCCTCAACTTCCTCAACTTCATCAAATGACATCGGGCTTTCAATGTATTAAGACAGCAAGATTTTTATAGGGGAGTATTAAGCCCGATAAGGAACTTTGATTACTAATGCTTATAAATTGTAGTGCAGTAATACTCCAAGACTGTAATATATATAATAATAATTACAAGAATGTGGGCCTGATGGCCTGTGCCCTCGTACCACAGATTTCGGGTTCGAGTCCCGGTGGTGCCATGGATGTTTGTAGTGGTTCGGAATCCACTTTAAACCGTAGGTCCCGGTCTAATAGGATCGTAGAGAGATTGATACTCCGCGTCCGTAGTTAACCTTCCAAGTTACACGCACCTCCTGGGTAGTGCTAAGGGGAGTAAATTTGGTGCAGCGCTTGCCTTAAAGCATCAAAGACAACTGTTTCAGTGTTTACCAGCTGAATTAGAGAGGAAAAATGATTACACATGAACTTATGGTTACTCGGTCCTTGTTTTTTTTGTTTGTTTGTTTGGTAGCACTGTCTCCTCCTTCTATCGCCAATTGGCTAGTGCTGCGGCCTTTGGTACCTTTTAGGTTCGAATCCTGACGGTGGCATGGATGTTTGTGAGGGGTTCGGAATCCCTTTAAACTGTAGGTCCCGATCTGTTTAGTCTTCGTGTGCACAAGACGACCGTAGAGCGACAAACCAAACCAAACCCTCCTTCTGTCTCCATTGTTTATTTTCCTTACAATTTTCTGCTGCATTTCGGTTTTACTGATCAAATTAGCGTCACCATGGAAAACATCAGGGGGATTTCATTAATTTTTGTGTTGTTCTAGTAGAGTATCCTTAAATGAGATTTTGAGGCACACTCAGTGTTCGTGTTTCCTCCTTTGTCAGTTACGGCTCTGTTTATTTCTTATTTTTTTTTTAAGTAACTTTCTCATTTTTTTCGCCTTTTTTTTTTTTTTTTTTTAACACTCTTTTTTTAATTAAACTTCTTCAGATTTATTTTTTAAGCTTGCCTTCGTAAATTCAATCCCTTCTAATTACCGGGAATCTTCAACGTAAGAAATAATTAATTTTTTTTTCCAGTTATTATTATTTTTTTCATTGTAAATTGTTTCGTGTGAGTAAAATTCTAGAAAATTAAAAATTTTAGAAGAGGGCTAAATATTATGAATAGAAAATTATAGATGTTCGACTGCATAAAGAAATATATCGTCATTAAAAATTTTCTGAAACATTATTTATTAAACTGATATTTTAAACTAAACTAATAATTTTGAGTTAGTCTTTCGTTCTAATTCAACAGAATATATGTACGTTTACATGCAGAATTGTACCGCGTGATTTTTCGAGATTAACTGTTTTTTGTGACACCCCTCTAACGTAACGGTGTTGTATTATACTCACAAGAGAGCAGAAAATACAATACAAATGAAATAATACCAGAAGAACGGGCGAAGTCAGATTGAAGAATTTTGGAGTGGGAAAAAATAATCGCGCTATTTGATAAATTAATCTTTGGAGCTAATATATAGGTGCATCATCTCTAATATTACCGCTGTCTAGTTGGATTGGACAGGCAGAGTGTTTATACGAGGCGTTTACACATCATGTCTATTCACCACCGATTCTACTTGGCCTTAACGGCAGTGACCATGACGTTGATTCTAATCTTCTACACGCTAACTGTGAAGCTATAATACACTCATGTCCATAAATTAAGGATAATTCAGAATCACACAGAAATTGAACTCTAAAATAAAAATTTCACCTGTAGAATTATCACACACATCTTGAAGAAGAATATGCAAATTACAGGAAATCACCAGAGGGAGCGGATAGTACGTCACAATGACGAGAGTGTAAGAGAGGGGTATATAAGGAATGGTGTCAAAGAAGTAAAATTGTTCACAAGCGCTTTAAAAAGCCTTTCAGTGCAATAACCGTATAGTTATGGCACAAAGGAACCATTTGGATGATTTTTACGTGCTAGAATTATCGGACGACTGGAATGTGGACGTAACCAGCTGGAAGTATCCGAGGAACTTGGAATCGCCCAGAGTGTCATCTCCAGGCTTTGGCGACGATTCCAAGATGATGGTAATGTGAGTAGATGTTACAGCATAGGTCGCCCCTGAGTTACAACGCCGAATGAGGACCGGTATTTAGCAGTTACTGTCAAAAGAAACAGACGGAGCACAGCATCAGACCTGTCTCGTCAGCTCTCTTCAGTTACCAGTACGGCAGTTTCAAGGCAGACCGTGTACAGACGCTTAGGGCACATTGGTCTCATATGCTCGTAGGCCTGTCAGATGTGTTCCACTTACCGCAACTCACTGTCGCCTACGATTAACCTGGAGTAGAGAGCATGCATTGTGAACACCGCAACAGTGGTCTGGTGTGATGTTTTCCGACGAGTCCAGGTTTAGTTTGCAGTCTGATTCTCGCCGGACTTTCATATGGAGAGCGCCAGGTACCCGTTACCACAAAGAGAACACCATTGAAAGACACCGTTACGGTGGAGCAGGATGACTCGTTTGGGGGAGGAATTATTCTTGGTTCCAGAACTTACCTGCATGTTCAGAGTGTAACGATGACAGGCCACATCTATCGGGATGTCATTCTGGAACAACATGTACGTTTGTTTCGGGGCGCTATGGGTGCTGAATTTCTGTTTATGGATGACAACGCCCGTCCTCACCGTGCAAACATTGTAGACGAATGCCTTCAATTGGAGGATATCACCCGTATGGATTGGCCAGCATACTCACCGGACTTGAATCCAATAGAGCATGTGTGGGGATATGCTTGGCCTACGAATTGAAGCCTGTCAACCCCCTCCCACCTGTCAACCGGAACTTCGGAGGGCATTGCGTGATGAATGGTGTAATATTCCTCAAGATCAGATTGATAATTTGATACTCAGCATGCCTAGGCGTTGTAAGGCCTGTATTGCATCGTCCGGGAGACATACTCCATATTAACCATCATACTAACCATGTTATACTGTTTTTTGTAAATGGTTCTTTTTGAAATTTGCTCCAGTGAGTATAAATCGCAATTTTTATTAATTATGTCAAACATATAGCATCTTTTTTTCTCTTTACCTTTTGTTTAATAAATAGACTTTACAAATAAGTCAAATTTTTTTTTGCTTCTGTTTCTTTCTTTTGCCTGAACTTCATTATCCTTAATTTATGGACATGAGTGTAAATAGGTCACGTATCGTTACACTGCGATCGACTGAATTTTTGTTCTAATGCAGCTGGCAAACAAGTAGACATTTGTCTTGATGCCTTAAGGCAAGCGCTGCACCGACGTTACTCCCTTAGCACTACCTAGGAGGTGCGTGTAGTTTGAAGTTAAGCTACGGTCGCGGAATAACGGCACCCCCCGCAACCCTATACAATTCTGTTAGACTGACACCTACGGTTTAAATTGGATTCCGAGCCCTTACAAGCATCCATGGTACCGCCGGGATCGAACCCGAAAAACCAAGCGCCAGAGCGCTAGCCACTCAGCCATTCAGGTCCTCGACTGATATTCAAAAATTAAAAATATTTCACATTGCCACTGGTAACGACGCAGGGAGAGCCTGGATGGTCGAGTGGCTAGCGCTCTGACGCTCGGTACCACATGTTTCGGGTTCGAATTCCGGCAGTGCCATGGATGCTTGTGGTGGTTCGAAATCCACTTTAAGCCGTAGGTCCCGGTCTCCTATGACTGTAAGAGCGTCACGGAGCAAAAAGTCAGACTTCTACCTACGGGTGCTCCATCACAACAGAAGCTGCTCCTTTTCCCACCATCCATGAGTAGATCACTCATGGGATGTCCGTCCCACACTGCAGGACATTGAGGATTAGTCACAACAACGATGCAGGGAAGACATTTTAATTTTACGAAAAGATTAAAAAGCAGTTTCACTTAAAAACGATTTGAGTCAATACAATTGATTCCTCTTTTTTAATCTGGAATTTTAGCTGAACAAACTAAAAAGAATTTTATGTCGCAAGAGATCGAATGGAATTCCTTAACTATATTCCTTAACCGAAATACGTTTTTATGGACAGAAGTTATTAGATTTAAAATAAGCAACTCGCTGAGAGACGTAACTAGCGATTTATCCTTGCTTATCGTTCGAAACTACAGCGGTACTTTTCAACGTTTTATAGGCTCGCTTATCAAGATCGCTTTAAGGTTGTTTAGGATTCCTTATCGCTTTAAAAGTTCTGAAAGAACGTCCAATCCTTCAGCATTTTTATGCAATAATGTGGAATTTTGAGGAAAAGCAGGGGTGTTGCCCAAATTGAATTTCTTAATGTTTAGGTTCAATCCTGTTGAATACGACAATGTCGCTTAGTGGCAGTTTAAAAATTGTACCTTAAAAATTCATAATAGAAAAATTTTTACCCACATATCTAAAGAAATAGGACCTGACGGACTAGTTGGCTAGCGCTCTGGCGCTCGCTACCACAGGTTTCAGGTTCGAGTCCCTGTGGAGCATGGATGTTTGTAGTGGTTCGAATTCACTTTAAACCGTAGGCCTTGGTCTAACATGTTTGGTTTGGTTTGGTTTGTCACTCTACGGTCATTTGGGCACACTATAGGCTAAACAGACCCGAACCTACAGTTTAAAATGGATTCCGAACCACTCACAAACATCCACACCACCGCCAGGATTCGAACCTGAAGCCTGGGATATCAAAGGGCAGAGCGCTAGCCACTTGGCCACCAGGCCGCTTGGTCTAACATGATCGTAGAGCGTTGCGGGGGTACTGTTACTCAGCGTCCGTGGTTTATCTTTAAGCTACACGCACATCCTGGGTAGTGCTAAGTGAGTAACGTCGGTGCAGGGCTTGCTTTAAGGCATCAAAGACAACTGCCTACGTGTTTGCCAGCTGCATTAGAAAAATAGTTAAAAAAATTCATCTTTTCTAAATATTAAGAGATTTATGATTAATCCCATTTTTTCAATGCTGTTTGACTACTTCTGTGGACCGACGGTGTGTCCTGGTGCCTGTAAAATAGGCATCCTTACAGAAGTCGTCTGAAAGGAAAAGAAACTGAGGGAGAAAATCACGTAGGCTGCAAAGACTGGTTGAATTTTACCTAGTTTTCTCCAATACATCACACAAATACTTGATGAAGGCATCAACCCTCTCTTTTCTTCTAGAACAGGGGTGGCCAACCCAAATGATCTTGCGGGCCGCTTTGGAAATCCACCATAACTCTGCTGGCAGCATATAAAATTATATATCCCCATATTAGATTTGGACACATTAAAGATATTTTTTTGGAGTGAAAATTGAAACATAATGAGCTATTATTATTGTGTTTACTATTATTTTTATTATTATTACATGTTAACATAGATAATATAATAATAAGGATACTAAAGGCCTACTGTAAAGAAATGTATAGCACTAAAAATGAATAATAATATATAAACAGAAACGAAAAAAAAAAAAAAAAAAAAGATGATTCACGCGTCAGAGGGGTGGGGATCGGGCAAAAAAAAAAAAAAAAAAAAAAAACAAATGTTAGACATCACAGACGATTTTTGTATAATGTCTCCTGCATCTTTATCGTATGAACTATGATCTTTACGAATAGAAATTTAGAAATAGAAATTTAGAAAAAAGGTTTTTGTATTAATAGAGTATTTTTTACAACTTTAAATATTTAGTATTTGCAATCATTCAAAAAATATTCTTGCACTCTGAATGTGCTTTCAAAAACTATGCGTCCTGTAAAAATTATATTACGAAATGAACAGAATAGCAGAAAACCAGTAAAGGCAAATGGTACAATTTAATTATAAAGATGTTGAATTTGTTATACATTAAATCTTTCTTAGTTATTAATTGTTTTTCTTAATAATTGCGCCACCAAGATGGCTTTTCAAAAGCCCAAGTGCTCTGAAAAGTCTCTCATCACCAACTTGGTTTATTGGTAAAACAATAACTGTCTTTGGTAGCAGTTGTATTATTGAAGGATATATACGATTGAACTAACTCCTTAACATTTAATTTGATCGTGGATTCTCAGTATTTAGGAAAAATAAAAATTATTTTTATAAAAGAGTTGACTCGACTGCGACCTTATTAAGAAATTATTTAAAGAAATTCTCAGAAACTAATGATTAATAAAGCCCCGAAATTTAAATACATTCCAAAGGGAAGAGTGTTTTATTGACATTCATTCATTCTTAAATAATATGCTCTCTAAATCATTCAGAGGAATTATTTTCACAAGCAATAATAAAGGAGCACACTCGTTCGCAGAAAATACAATAAAAATTCGTTTACACAAAAACACCTAGAAATGAGAAAATATTCGCCGTCGTTTAATGGTAGTCGTCACAATTGACGAAACAATAATTACGCAATAAACAATATATTGTATATTGGTATTAATTATTTGTTTGGATACACACATTTATCTTACTTTTGTCGTTTACCACATGCTAGTCACTATATCATGGAGCAATACGACACTGAAACTACAAATATATTATACATTTAAAGTTGGTCCCATGTCTTATTAAAGTCACACCCAAATTAGGGTGCGAGAACTTTGAACTTCGAATTCTCCTAAAAACAAGTAATATAAAATTATTGTTTTTTTTTAAATTCAATTCCTACTTTTTCTTAACTATATTGCAGAAAAGTCCTTTACAAATAAAGTTGAAATTTTACTCTTACATCTGGCGCCATCTATTATTAGGTACAAGAAACTTAAATCTAAAAGAAAACTAAAATTAATGAATTGAATTTAATTGATGAATTAATGTTTGAAAAAACTGTATCAACATCCAGTGTCATCCACTACAAGTTAACAAAAATGTATTCGAACTTGAGTGGAGGAATAAAAAGTGTTTTATTAAAGATTAAAAATCTGAAATGGATTTATATAGGGAGTGTGTGAACTAATAGCAGGAAATTAAAAAAAAAAAAAAACCCTCCAATAAAATAAGAAAGTTTTCAAAAATAAAAAAATCTCATTCGTCAAAAATCCTTGTCTTACAGTAAAAGAATCCGATGTTGTCACCAGGAGAAAACTCCAGACGAAAAACAATTCTACAAAAAAAAAAAACCCTCATTTACCCTCAAACTCTCGTCACTTCCGGCTTGCCGATTCTTCTGTAGCGTCACTTCCGTCACCTATAGTACCCTATTTACTATTAAAGCACACAAAATTGGTTTACTGCAGTTTCCATGGAAACTGCAACAAATCGAAAAGCATATGGTTTGTTTGCTAGCTTTCAGGACAGCGGAATTTCTGCTCGGACTGGTGCCCAATTTTAGTCAGATTTCAACATTTTCAACTGTCCGAAAAGAGCTGGAGGGTTGCTGGTAAGAGGAGAAAATGGGGTTTGTTTATCCAGTTCAATTTGTAACTTCTGGAAACAGAAAACGTGGATCCAAATGTCTCTTTCTATAGTTCGTTCCATCTATTATAGCGCATAAATGATGTTAAATTTTTTTTTTCCCTCAGTTTGCAATAAATCAGAAAAAAAAAATATGAACAAATATTTTCCTAATATTTGAATATTTAGTTAACTAGAGGGGGATACTATGTATTTAATCTTTCATCAAAATCTAATCATCTATCAAAAAAAAAAAAAAAATGAAATTCTTATTGTTATATCAAGTAAAGTTGACGTGATGAAGAGAAAAGCGACAGATTTTCATGAAGCCCAACCGCTCCTCAATCGGATAGAATATTTGAAAAAAAGTAACAAAAAGTCGAAAACAAATTTTGATGCAGAGAATTTTTGTTGTTTATTTTTTGAAATGCTGTAAAATTCTGCACCCTCTTAGATTTTTGGAGGAGGTGGAACCCGTTAACACCTACCGCCGAATTTATGAGTCAGCACGTGTTATGGTTAACTCTAAGACGTTTGTAAGGTGGTATTTAACGCAGTTCTTCAGTACTAAGGAATTTGTTAGAAATAGTTTTGATTTCGTGGTTTTGTTGCGGGGTATTTAATGTTATCTTCTAAAATTATTATAAATTATTGATTTAAAATAATCAGATTTCTTCCAAAATTGTTTTACAATAGGTTTTTTTTTTTTATTTTTGAAGTGGGGAGAAAAGTTAATTTGTCACCCGAAGTTTTTTATTCTAGTGCAGCTGGCAAACACTTAGACAATTGTCTTGGATGCCTTAAGGCAAGCACTGCCACGACGTTACTCACTTAGCACTACCCAGGAAGTGTGTGTAGCTTGAAGATAAGCTACAGATGAGGAGTAACAATACCTCCTCAACGCTCTAAGATCGTGTTAGACCGGGACCTACGGATTAGAATGGATTATATAAAGAGAGAGATAAGTATAGAGATCAACCTTCAGAATATTATAAATTAATTTTTTAATGGTTTTTTTTTTTTAGCTGATTTCCCGAACAATTTATATCTTGTGTATTTTGTATCAACGCATTTTTTTCAATCGTTTCCTTGACCAGTTTTGCTGTGTGCGATGGTGCATTATCATGAAGCAAAATCACTTTGCGTTGCCCTTTTTTTGATATTCTGATCGTTTTCCATAACTTGATTCAATCGACCATTTGTTATCGGTTGCGTTCAGTATGAACAGTTTCGCTTCTTTTAGCAGCTCATAATAGATCCTTCAGATCTCACCAAACACAGAGCATTATCTTTAGTCCATAGCGATTTGGCCTTGTAGTCAATGCCGATGGTTCGCCTGTAGTTACCCGTGATCTTTTACGCATAGGATTCTTAAAATATGTCCACTGATATGACATATGCTCCTCTTTCATGTATCCTCCACATGACTTTCTTTTTTGTAACTGGTAAGCGGCATTTAGCAAGTGGTGTTTCTCTTTTCCTTTCATTCGGTTCATGTGGAGCCCATGTTTCCATCTTCTGGCTCTTTCCCATGGTTTTTAAACTTACGGAGATGGCTCCTCATGACACATTTAATTGATCCGCGAGTTATTCCTCCTGCCATCCTCTTCCAACAATGCTTGCAATTCGCAGTCTTTAAACATATTCGGTGGCCTCCTTCGTTTTTTGTTTCTCACTTCGAAATCGGCATATTTGATTGATCAAGAGCATACTTGCAGTAAGTTTGGATAAACATTCGATGCGATTCTCCAGCACTTTTCTTCAAATGGCCGCAGAATATCAATGCTATCCGCAAATCGTAATTTCCAGGCATAAAATTGAACATTATAATAAACTATGTTGGGGGTATGAAACTTGTATTGTTGAGACTTAAAATTTTTTATCAGATGTCAACAAAGCAAATGGAGCCAATTATGTGACAGCTAGGCCTATCCATGAAAAATTCCGGTTTCATGCTATCTTACCTGACATATATATGTATATATATATATATATATATATATATATATATATGTGTGTGTGTGTGTGTGTGTGTGTGTGTGTGTGTGTATCTAATAACGCAATTTTGCATATACTATATGTCATCCTGCATTTCCGCTCTACAAATAGATTCTTGTAGCTACCGCTACTAATAACTTTGAGTTAGTATAACTTTCTATAACATATCCTTGTTATAACATTTCTGATTATGAACTCTCTCAGATTCTTCTTTTCAAGTCTCAATTAGACACTAACAGCAACACAACACAATGATTTGTTTAGGATTCCATTCGCTGGGACTGTAAGGTTTTTTACAACTTTCGCAGTTCTTGGACGTGTGTTTTTCTCATTTATGGAAAACAACAAAAATCTGTGATTGAATACATTTATTTACTACTGTGTCTAAAAGTAAGAACAATTTTCAATTTAAATTCATGGGGCATATGGAATTTCAATTTTTTTTTTTCCTTTGTTTAGGTTGTTGGCACTGTCCCTAACATCTGTGTGAAATTAGGGTCTTACTTTTGGGCACAGTAGTAAGCACATGAGTTTTTAAAACTATGAAATGCGACTGAAGATCGAAGATGGCTGCTTAAAAGAGCCCTTTTCCAAGATGTGCGTGTTTGCTATTTTTATATGATCCCCGATAGGTTCATGAATCCAATCATCACGCTTATTTTTTTTACTAGTGGCTGCGAGGTTAAAGGGCCCACGTCGATGGATTCGTCAAGTCACCCGATCCGTCTCGCGAATTATTCGATTCATTGAATCCGTGCACTGGGAATTCGAAAAAGAACGACCGGTAAGATGTTCCATTTTTTTTTTTTTTTTTTTTTTTTTTTTTCATTTCTTGTTGCCACCAGGGATTGTCTCGAAATGACAATTCTTTTGGTGGAAAAATCGTTTCATTTATCGTTTCAGAAATTTAAGTTTATAATCTAAGAATTATAAATTATATTTAATAAATTTCGCAAAGTGGGAATATTTGTTAAAACTTTATTTATCTTCAGAAGTAATAAATTTCTAAACTATCAATAAATAAACTAATAAAAATTCTAAAATATCAATAAATGAACTAATAAAAATTCTAAACTATCAATAAATAAGCTAACAAAAATTCTAAAATATCAATAAATAAACTAATAAAAATTGTAAACTATCAAAAAATAAATTCATAAAAATTCTAAACCATAAAAAAATAAACTAAAAAAAAAAAAATTGTAACTATCAATAAATAAACTAGTAAAAATTCTAAAATTCTAAGTGTCAAGTTTACTTTAAATTAATAAGTATTTACGAAGATTCTAACACGAACAAATTGAATTTTAACTATTTATTAGCTAGCATCGCACCATAGGAGGTGCATTGCGCGTTAAAATACATATGGTACGCTTTTAAGAGAAAAAAAAAAAATGTCATACAATTTAGAAAAAGTTTGTTTGTTATATCGTGCTTTTTCTTTGTCTACAGATGAGACAAATAATTTGTTATATAATGAACAGATTTATATTTAATTTGTTTCTAATTATTTAGTGACTCAAGGTTTTAAATTCTCTATAAATGTATTTAATCCTTTGTTAATTTATTTAATCCTATATTAATTTATGTATTTAATAATATGTTTAATTTATCCTATACCACAATTTATTTTAAGCTTAGTGTAATAATTTTTAAAAATCAGTATGCATAAAAAACACATGATATTTAAAGTATTGTTTTTATAAAATCTTTATATTAAATAATTTCTTTATCGATGTTCCAATTTATTTTAAGTCATATGTTAAAAAAAAAGTAATAGACTAATAATAATTCTAAAATATCAATAAATAAACTAATAAAAATTCTAAACTATCAAAAATAAACTAATAAAAATTCTAAGCTATGACCCTTACTTTAAATGAATAAGTAATTACGAAGATTCAAACATGTTATCATAAGAAAAATATTTATGCCAAAAAATCTAAAACACTTTCAAATTAATGCATAACAAATTGAATTTTGACTATTTATTAGCATCGCACACTAGGCGCATTGCGCATTAAAATACATTTGGTACGTTTTAAGAAGGAAAAAAAAAGTCACACAATTTTTAAAAAAGTTGGTTTATTATAAGGTACTCTTTCTTTGTCTACGACGACAAAAATAATATATGAACAGGTTTATATTTGTAATATAATGTACAGATTTATATTTAATTTGTTTCTGATATTTCAGTTATACAAGGTTTTATAAGTGTAATTTATAAGTGTATTTAATCTTTTATTAATTTATTTAATCCTATATTAATTTATACATTTAATAATGTATTTAATTTATCCAATAACACAATTTATTTTAAATTCAGTCTAATTCATTCTTTTTAATTAGTATGCATAATAAAAGCATATAAAATGTTTTTTAAAGTATTGCATTATAAAATCTTTATTTTAAATAATTTCTTTATCAATATTCTAATTCATTTTAAGTAATATGTTAAAAAAAAAAAAAAAAAAAAAAAGGTAATAGAATAATACTTCAAAATATTCTTAAATTTTACTTCCTAAAATGTAAATTTGATGATAATAATAATAATGATAATAAAAATGATTTTAGACTAAATAACAATTTTTCAAATTTCAGTTTTCCATAATTTTGCATTTTTTGTTATTCGCTAATTTATTTCATTAATTTTTATAATTTATTTCATTAATTTTTATAATTTATTTCAATAATTTTAATAATTTATTTCATTAATTTATAAAATATTGAAATGTAATACAAATTATATCATGTGATAATGAGTTTTCAGCAATTTTTAATTAGATTAAATAAAAAAAAACACCTAATTCGTAATTTTTTTAAAACTGCCTGTAAATTAAATGTTCCTATTTTAAGTTATTAAGAAATTATTTAAATGATTGTTAATAACAGAGTAGAAATTCGCACTTTGATAACTCATTTTCAGATTCGATGGTGAGCAAATTAAAATTATGTTTTGCTCAGCTTTAAAGTGAATTGAATGAAGAATTTTGTTACAACAAAATTTTGTTATCGAATGAAGAATTTTGTTATGGTGTCCTACAGATTCTCAACTGAATATAAAAGTTTAGAATAGATGCAATATATTTAAAAATAGTATTGACCTGTTATGTTAAAATGCCCTACTATTTCCTTTCATTTTTAAATAATACAGGAATCAAACGGATTGCATTTAAAAACGATACAAGGATTTCGACTGCAGCTGAAAAAATTTCGACTGTACTGAAAAAAATGTTGAGCACTTAAAGAATAGTTATTGTTATTTTCATATAATAGCTTATTTTCATTGGGATCGTTCGACAATAGAATAAGCAGATAAGTAGCACATTCAGCGTTACTCAGTTTGTACTCCATAGGAATCTTCTTCACATTTCGACATCTCAATATTGGATTGAACCCCTTTAGGGTCAGTATCTGTGGGCTTACACCTCCTACTTTGGATCCAATTCCTACTTGAAATTATTTTAATAATCGGAAACGACGACTGTCAGATATTAGTGACGAATGCAACCAGCATTGTGTCGCCATCTGGTGATGAAAGTCAATAAACGTCCGAAAACATTAAAAAAGCTAAGGCTCGATCGGATATCGGATTATAGAATGTGCCAAACTAACGAGTGACGTACTAAGAAAAGATTAACATAGTAGATTCGTGCCTATAATTTCCTTTTTTTTTTTTTTTTTTTTTTTTTTTTTTAATCATTTGTTCATTTCTGTTTGAATGCAGCTTGTTTTTCTTTAAAACAAACAAAAAAAAAAAAAAAAAAAAATCTTTGATATCTCTCAAAAAATTACAAAAATCACAAAAATGACTGCTTTTGCACTTTTATAGGTTCATCCAACAAGCCTGTTACTGGCTTTCATGAGACTTCATGTTGAGCTTACAGAGGGAAAGGTCTACTAAACAAGTAATATAAAAAAAAAATTTAAAATCAATTCCTACTTTTTTTCACTCTATTGCAGAAAGTCTCTTATAAATAATTTTCACTCTTTTTTAAGTTTATCTGGCGCTATCTATTGGTAGATACATGCAACTTAAATCTAAAAAAAAAATTTAATGAATGAATTAATATTTGAAAAAACTGTATTAACATCCGGTGTCATCCACTGCAATGCATTTGAACTCGAGTGGATGAATCAAGAGTATTTTGTTAATGATTGAAAATTGGAACAAGAGATATATATAGGAGAGTGTGAGCTAATAGAAGGAATTGAAAAAAAAAAAAGATTGAATTTAAAGAAGGGGTGGGCTCCATTTTGCAATATTTTGTCCTATAACCAAACAATATAATAATCGTCCTATAATAAAACAAAATTTGTAAAGGCAATTATAGTGATAAATGTTAGAAATTCTTTCCTAATAAGATGAATGTATCTAATAATGATATCTTATTCTGTCAGAATTTGAAAGTTTTCAAATGGAATTTTAAGTTCAGTTGCGGAAAAAAAAAAAAAGGATAAATAGTCAGGTTCAGTCTAGACATTTAAAAATAGATACAAAATGTCGAAAAGAAATAGTGTTGGCAACATTCTATGCTTTCACAATTTTTTTTTTTTTAAATATTTGATAGTAAAATAAAGAATTATTATTTCCTGAAGTGAACAATCACCAGCCCCCTTATCGCACGATTGTACAATCACTTTCTGCCTTTTGTTGTCGTTTTCATGTCTAGTCATGGTTATAGAAACGTCCATCAGAGCTCTCGTCAATGAAATTTTTAACTTAGTCAAGCAGGCAATAATTTTAGCGTTTATTCTTTGTTCTTTTAAAGCCTTTGTCCATTTTTTTAAATAAATGCTTAATATGGAGTAAATGGAATAAATTGTACGATGCAAAATCAAAGTGGCATCGATTTGATTCGCTATTTAACACAAGAACATTACAGCTTATCAAATATATATATATACACACACACACATTCACGCATGTATATATATATCTGTCCTAATGCAGCTCGCAAACACTGAGACAGTTGTCTTGGATGCCTTAAGGCAATGCTGCACCGACGTTACTCACTTAGCACTACCCAGGAGGTGCATGTAGCTTGAAGATAAGCTACGGACGTGGAGTAACAATACCCCCGCAACGCTCTACGATCCTGTTAGATCTCGACCTACGGTTTAAAGTGGATTCCGAACCACTATAAACATCCAAGGAACCGCTGGCACTAAAACCTGAAACGACACCTGTGGTACGGAGCGCCAGATATATATATATATATATATGTGTGTGTGAAATGAGAAATTGAACACTTATAGGTGACAATGAGAAATTGAACACTTATTTATCAAATTCTTTGAGTGTATGTATTACTAGCAAAAAATTACTAGAATTACTAGCAAATGTATGAATTACTAGGACATACCTAATGTGTTCCAACATTCTTTTTCTACCGTATACCTTGATAAAACTTTTTATGAGTACTACCCCATCTTCCATACCTAATTTCATATATATATATATATATATATATATATTCTAATGATCTTCCATACCTAATTTCTTATATATATATATATATATATATATAAGGTATACGGTAGAAAAAGAATGTTGGAACACATTAGGTATGTCCTAGTAATTCATACATTTGCTAGTAATTCTAGTAATTTTTTGCTAGTAATACATACACTCAAAGAATTTGATAAATAAGTGTTCAATTTCTCATTGTCACCTCTTATTTGAATTTAGAATATCTGTACTCTAATTTGTTAAGTTGAATTCATTTTCATTACTGCCTTCGTATCAAAACTTTTTTTCAGTTCCTACATATTTCTTGAAAAATTTACAGGAGGTGTTACTTAAAATGGTCTACGAAGAAACGCAAACATAAAATTGGGTCCTACAAAGAACCCAAGTGGGAAAAAAAAATATATTCTAATGACCCTTTCCATGCATTGAAATTAATATCCTTTAAAGTTATCAGATGCCATATAAATGAACAAAAAGGTTAATTAAGCATTGTTGTGTAAAAGATGAGTCATTCGCCTTTTTTTTTGTTTTATTTATTTTATGTTTTGCAGCTAGTCTAATTTCTTTATGATACTGGGGTTCTTTGTCCTCCAATATTTTTTTAAAATCTTAATACAAGTACGTATATTATTATATTAGCAAACAGTGAAAAAACAACAACAACGAATGTGTCACCGCTTTCTATTTCACCAACTTTTTTTCTTTTTTTCAACTATTCAGAAATCTTCTCACTCCAATTATAGAAATGAGCGAATCACTACCAAATAAAACTAAAACATTCAAAGAAATGAAAGTTAATATCCGCTTTCATTAGATATAATTAGGTATTCAAATCTCAAAATAAATGCTATCTAGCAGTTAGCTTTTGCAGCATTTGAACTTCACATAAGACAGCGGTCTTATGTGTTTGTTGGTAACATATGATTTAAAGGTAAAGACCACGTAAAACTCTCTACAGAGTCAAAAGTAGCCACTGGCACCAAAATGATTCTTTTTAATAAAATCTTTAATCCACAGATGTATTAAATAAATAGAAGAAGGAAAAAAAAGTGCCAAGTGACGTCTGACATGGGGTTCTTCAAAGTCAACACGCTTCTGTTGCCACTCAAGGTGCACTACTTCCTGTTTATGGCAGGTAATGTGTGACAATTTTTATTCGTTTGATATTAAACTCATCAAAAATTCATAACATTGTAGAAATCATAGTGCAGTAATATAATAGAGCAAACAACAGGATTTACAATTTGGGGATAATATATTCCTCAAGGGAATTTCTTTTTTAGTTTAACCAGGGCCGGATTTAGATAAAAAAGAGGCCCTAGGCTATTCCACTTATGAGGCCCTTTGACCTCCCACTTTTAAGTTTGTAAATTACACGAGTGATAATAAAATACATCATTACTGTGATATGTATCAATATGTTAAATGAAGCATGCTGTGATGGGTACTAATCTTTATAAAAAATGTGCCACTGATAATAAATAAAAAAAAAGTTTAGAACACTTATTTGGACATTTAATCTCAGCACCCTATAGAGTACTTGTAACAATAACTCATCAAACATAACACACAACATTTACAAAGAAACAAAATTCAAATAATAAAAATCTTTGACTACGAAAATAAAGTAGGCAATAAAATTATCCTATTTTCTAACAAATTAAATTAAATATATTCAATACATTGAAGATTAAAGCAAATTGGTGCAATCTAGTATATACAAACGAACACATGAACCAATGAGCCGAACGCGTTGATCTTAACCGATACATTTTTATGTTTGTTTATGAGTCATATGTGTAGAATTTCTCCTTATTTTTCGATCCAGTGTTTTAGTGTTTACTGTTTTTAGAATAATGTCATTCTAATTTTGCTTACAATATTAATGCAGGCCCCTCTTGGTCTTGATGCCCTAGGCTGAAGCCTAGTTAGCCTATAGGAAAATCCGGCCCTGAGTTTAACATATGCGATGACAGCTTGGCGATTTTTTTTGACAAGAATCCTTAATGTTTTGCCATTACTACTCTATGCTGTTGGCTGAAAGGGAGAGAAAGGTCTGCTATCCTACGACGATTTTCTAAAGAAATGATTCATTCTTTCTAGCTGCGAATAAATGTAAATTTAATTTTATTAAATATTTGGCATTTATACTCTGTTAATAAATTCTTAAAATATTCATTTAAATTCTCTCTTTGATGATGTTTCATACAAAATGAAATCATTATAGGAAAATAACATTTCTTGTATCTATTTAACTTTAGTAAGTACATAGTTCAATAAATATATAACTTGAGAAGAAGAATTTCTGGGTATGTTCATAATCTCTTCCTGACGCGTCCTATTATATTACTACTCTACGGTATAGACAGCATGAATTACAAATTTGCATCATCTTATACAGATTTCAAAGCAATAAAAATATCTGAAATAGTACTTTGCTCATTTCCATTTTACGAACAATACGTTGCTCATTTGTGAATTGCTTAAACAGCATATTATTCAATTCAATTTTACAGAGAGTAAAATTTCACTCTTTGAATTTTTTATTATTCATTTTTGATATTTGGGATTGTTTTTCTTCTTCTTCCTTTTTTTTCAATTCCTTCTATTAGCTCACACTCTCCTATATAAATCTTGTTCAAATTTTCAATCGTTCATAAAATACTTTTTATTCATCCACTCAAGTTCAGATACATTTTTTTTTTTTTTAGACTTGTAGTGGATGACACTGGATGTTCATACAGTTTTTTCAAATATTAATTCATTCATTGAATTTAATTAATTAATTTTAGTTTTATAGGGGAGAAAAAAATTTATCTTCTATAAGATATTTAGCAGGATATAAATATAGGAATTTAGTCAGTGGCGAAACGTGTAGATCGCTGGAAAAAAATGTCTTTTTCAGATTCTTTTTTATTGTGGGTTCTAGTCTGAGTTAAGGAGGGAACAAAATGGAAAATGAAACATGTGAATGAATTGGTGAGAGAGATGGAAAGTGTGTATGTGTGACAGAGAGACTTTTTCTAACTTAAAAAAAATGAATGAAAATTATTTATAAAGGACTTTCTGGAATAGAGTGAAAAAAAAAAAGTAGGCATTGACTTAAAAATTGTTTTTTTATATTATTGTTAGTTTAACATATGCGATGATAGCTTGGCGTCTTTTGGCAAGAATCTTTACTGATTTGCCATTACTATTCTATGCTGTTGGTTCGAATGGAGAAAAAGGTATGCTATCCTGCAACGATTTCCAAAAGAAATTATTCATTTCTTTTAGCTGCGAATAAACGTAAATTTAATTTTTTAAATATTTGACACTTAAAATTTTGTCAATAAATTCCTAAAATTTAATTCATAAATTCATTATTTAATTAATAAATTTAATCCACATCAGGGTTTAAAAATTAAAATTTAAAAATCTATTTAAAAAATCTAAATTTAAAAATCTATCTAGTTAAATCTATTTTTAAATATATAATCTCACATCTGAATTTATTATTCAGTTATATAAACTCTTTGATAATGTTTCATTATATTTCATACAGAATGAAATTAATAACATTTCTTGTATCTATTTAACTTTAGTAAGCATATAGTTCAACAAGTAATATAAAAGAAAAAAAAAAATTTAAAGTCAATTCTATTTTTTTCACCCTACATCGCAGAAAAATCTTTTACAAATAAAGTTGAAATTTTCCTCTTACATCTGGCCCCATCTATTAGTAGATGTATGCAACTTAAATTTAAAGAAAACTAAAATTAATGAATTAAATTGAATTAATGAATTAATATTTGAAAAAACTGTGTTAACATCCAGTGTCATCCACTACAAGTTCAAAAAAAATGTATTTGAACTTGATTGGATGAATGAAAAGTATTTGATGAACGATTGAAAATTTGAACAAGATATATATATGGAGAGTGTGAACTAATAGAAGAGGAATAAATATATGACTTGAGAAGAAGAATTTCTGGGAATGTTCATAAACTCTTCCTGACGCGCTCTATTATATTACTACTCTACGGCATAAACAGCATGAATTACAAAATTGCATCATCTTATACAGATTTGAAAACAATAAAAATGTCTGAAATAGTTCTTTGCTCATTTCCATTTTACGAACAATACATTGATTTGTGTATTGCTTAACAGCATATTATTCAATTACATTTTACAGAGGATTGAATTTTTTACTATTCATTTTTGATATTTGCGATTGTCTTTCTTCTTCTGCTTTTTCAATTCTTTCTATTAGCTTTCTATTCAATCTTTAATAAAATACTTTTTATGCATCCACTCAAGTTCAAATACATTTTTTTTAACTTGTTTTGACACTCATTCACTAATTCATTAATTTTAGTTTTTTTTAAATATGATTTACACTCAAGAGCCAAAGTATTATGACCACCCCTACATTTTGCAATGAACTCTCCTGGATGACGTGGAAGGCACGTCATCAGGTGGAAGTGGTATTTAACTGGTATTAAGTGGTGGTATCAATCCCTGCCAAGGTGGGTTGAAGCTGTGTTGCGCGCCGAAGGTGGGCCAACTCGTTATTGACAGGTGGTCATAATGTTTCTCTTGAGTGTAAGTTGCATGCATCTACCAATAGAGGGCGCCAGATGTAAGAGGAAAATTTCAACTTTATTTGTAAAGGACTTTTCTGCAATAGAGTGAAAAAAAGTAGGAATTGACTTTACAAATTTTTTTTATATATTACTTGTTTTGTTTATTTCAAGAATATGTTCTAATAACTTTTTCAAAAACTTTCTCTCAATTTCGCTACCGATTTTTAAAAATTACATTTGCTAAACTAGAAATATAAATATATAAGTTTCAATTTGATTGGGAATAGTTGGATTGTATTTGCTATTCAATAAACGAATAAAAAAGATATCCAGTTCAACTAAGAATTTGATAAAGAATACAACGCAGTTAATTTCACCAACACTGCTGCATCACAATTTTGAATTTCAAAAATTATAGTTTTTATTTAACTAAAAATGAATTAATATAATTTTTTCATTCATTTGGTTGCGACGCAGAAAAAAAACATAATGAATTCAAAGAAAAATATTTTAAAGTAAATTAATAATAATAATGTCAACATTGAGGGCAACGAATGCGCTGACACTTTAGCCAAAGAAGCCAGGGACAATGATCCACCCAGGACTACCATCACACTTGCAGATGCTAACGCAGTTGCCAAGAGCCGACTCATTCCTCATAACTTCAAGAAGCCACTCATTACGGACTTCAACTGCCCTAGGAAGTTGACATCAGTTATTAGCAGACTCAGAACTAACTAATCATTACAGAGGGATGAAGATTCTCCCAGACAAGACCTGGGAATACATCCCCTGCAGAAACTGCCCCTACGCTTTCCTAACACCGAAGCACATCCTAGAGTCCCCATGTTTTGCAATTGGGTAGGGTGCCAATGGAGACCAACTTAAGTCCTGTAGAGTGAAGCGGCGCCGTTGCTAGCGACCGCTATCGTGAAAACTTTTGACTTGATCTGACTTTGATAATAGTTTTTAAATCCATGGACACGAACGATAACAACAATATCAATAGTAATAATTACACGAAATACTTAACTTCTCAAATTTCCTTTCTTATAATTAAATTTACGAATTTAAACTTCTTAAGATATAAGAACTGAATTTATTCTCAAATATTGAAGGTACTGAAGGTTTTAAATATGTTTGTTTTCATTTTTTAAATCCTCCCTTTACGTGAATAGGATAGTATTAAATAGATGTAATATGCAATGAATAAAATATTAAAAAATGCAATTTTTTTTTTTTAGCATTTACTGATAAATTTATCGGCATATACTTCCTACTGTCTACAATAAATTATTTTTCTGAATAATGACGAAACTAATAGTCGCTGAGAGATTATTTGTTCATAAATATGCTTACTGGACAATTAGAGAAATTGGTTTGATTGCAGATCTGATTAAAAGAAAACTTTTTAAATTATTTTTAAAATGATTGATATACCTAATATTAAATAAATTCAGTTTAAAAGATTTCAATTTTTAAAACTTATTTTACTGAAGAAATTTAATTTATTATCTTTATAAAGATAACCACCTGAATTAAATAAAAATCAAGCGGTAAATGAATAAAAGAGGTGAACATATAAAATTCGAAATATGAAAAAAATTAAAATAAATTAAAATAATAAACAATAGACACATAAAAGTAGTTAAAACAAGTAATATAAAAAAAAAATTTAAGTCAATTCCTACTTTTTTTCACTCTATTGCAGAAAAGTCCTTTACAAATGAAGTTGAAATTTTCCTCTTACATCTGGCGCCATCTATTATTAGATACTTGCAACTTAAATCTAAAAAAACTAAAATTAATTAATTAAATTTAATAAATGAATTAATATTTGAAAAAAAAACTGTATTAACATCCAGTGTCATACACTACAAGTTCAAAAAAATTTATTTGAACTTAAGTAGATGAATAAAAAGTATTTTTATGAACGATTGAAAATTTGAACGTGATATATATATGGAGAATGTGAACTAATAGTTGGAATTGGAAAACAACACTAAACATGGCTATTCAGTATTTTCGCGCGCATGTTACAAAAATTGGTCTCATTAAAATCATGCTTCCTATCAAAAGTCATCAAATGATTGCACCGTTTATTCGTTTCTATGTACATGAACTGATTTTTTTTTTTTGTTTTCAGGCTTGGCAAAGTGCTCTGCCATTTCGGACAATTTTTGCAAAACAATTGGGCCTTTCAGCTACTGCAGTAGGGATAATTTTCCTGGCCATTCCTTTTTTTAAAATCCTGACGAATCCCTTATTCGGATTTCTGGTGGACCAGTTCAGAAGTTCAGACTCACCATAGCTGTCCTCATGGCGATTGTTTCTGTAACTCACGTGGCCATGGTGATGATTCCGCCTCTGGAAAACTCAGAAGAACTTGCAAAAATTACAGGAAATCTCCATACGACGGCTGTTTATTCTTGTTCCACGCCTGACAATGAACATTATATTCATATTTACAGTGAACTTCAAACAGAGAATGGGAACAATACACCTACAATGTCGTGTGAAGTGAGGTGTCAGCAAAAGACATCCGTGAGTTCTAAAACCAAAAGGTGTGAAAGTATCACAAGTATTCTACAAATGGAGCTTAAACTTAAAGATTATCACTTTAGTATTTCCCTCAATAATGAGAGCTTAGTCACTGAAGGCAACTCTAGTAGAAAGTTGGTTACAGTGACTGACGCTGATGTAAATCAGCTCAAGAGTATGCATTGCTCTGAGGAAAAGGGTTGTTTTTGAAACAAAACGACATCACCAGTCGAGGCGAATTCATCACAGCCATTGGATGATAACTTGATTTTTAGCAGAGCATCCAATTCAACGGTTGGAGATAATGAAGCAATGATTTATCATAAATTCACTTCGCAAAATGTATTTGCAATCGGAAAACTAGATGGAGAAGAAACCAATTGTTCTTGTGCTGCGAGGTTGGATTGTGTTACTACGAAATGCAGTTACATCACAGATCTAGAAGATTTTAACGAATTTCTGTCTTTTCAATTCTGGTCGCTTTTCATTTTAATGGCCGTGTCCAGTACAGCTTTTTGTGCTGTTCTATTTCTAATAGATGCCGTGTGCTACGAAATGCTAGGGAACAAGAAAGAAGACTTCGGCTTGCAAAGGCTGTGGGGGACAGTCGGCTGGGGTTTGGGCGCCCTGGCTGGTGGGTACCTCAACCAATTAATAAGTCCAGATTCGTACAGCATCGATTATTCTCTTAGCTTCTATCTTCTTGCTGTCTTGGTAATGATCGATCTTATACCCGTATACAAAGTGAAAGTCGACGATATAAAATATTCGTCAAACATTTGCAAAGATGTCTGTTTCCTGTTGCTGAAGTTCAACATATTCATCAACGTGGTCATGGCGTTTACCGTTGGGGTACTGTCTGGATTGATATGGAATTACCAGTTCTGGTTCATGGAAGAAATTGGATCGAGCCAAATGTTGCTGGGTCTGTCTCAGACTGTCGAGTGCCTGTTGGCGGAGCTGCCCTGCTTCTTTATTTCCGGCTGGGTCATCAAGAAGATTGGATACGAGAACTGCAACAGCCTGACGTTTCTGTGCTTCGGACTACGATACCTGTGCTTCGCTTACATGTGGAACCCCTGGATGTCACTACCCGTGGCACTGATTGCTGGACCCACCTTCGGGATCTTCTACGCCGCCCTGACTATGTTTGGCAAAACTGAAGCTCCCCCTGGAACGGAGGCTACTGTCCAATCGCTGTTAGCAATGGCCTTTGAGGGGCGTTGGTAAGAATAGAACAAAACTTCAAATAATTTTTATTCAATTCCTTCTGTTAGCTCACACTCTTCCTATATATATCTTGTTCAAATTTTCAATCGTTCATGAAATACTTTTTATTCATCCACTCAAGTTCACGGGCATTTTTTTGAACCTGTAGTGGATGACACTGGATGTGAACGCCGTTTTTTCAAATATTAATTCAGTAATTAAATTTAATTCATTAATTTGAGTTTTTTTAGTTTTAAGTTGCATATATCTACCAATAGATGGCGCCAGATAAAGTTAAAAAATGAATGAAAATTATTTATAAAAGACTTTCTGCAATAGAGTGAAATAAAAGTAGGAATTGACTTTAAAAAATGATTTTATATTACTTGTTTTAGATTCATGCCATTCAGACAGTGCAGAAGTGACACGACCTTGTGGATGTTATTGAAAAAAGATTTTGTTGCGAAGCTTCTGTATAATGGCGTCTGTTTCTCACAACAAACAAGCAATTCGAACTCAAAAATAGTATCAGATTGCTTTTTCAACAAGATTAAAAAGTCTTTTTACGTATGACAATTTCTCAACCTCAGCAACCTGATGGATTTACAGAGTTGACTCTATTATATGACCTACAACAACTCCTGTTATGACACTATTACGCTTGTGCTTATTGGTTCATCTTAAGGGAAATTTACACTGAAAGAAATTTACAAGTGGAACGTTTACAGGGATAAAGAGAGATTTATCACATATACGATTATCAACGATGGCAGATATGATTCATCGAATTTGTATAAAGATCGACTATCGATTTAGTCTGCGTATAGCAACAACCAGTGATGCTCATATTAAAACTAAAATAAAATTTTATTAATTTTTTTTAATATTACAGAGAAAAAATTTCATGTTTACATCTAACGAAATATTTAAGATAAACAAACATTTTCTTTTTATGAAATGTTTTTCGATAACTCTGAAAGTATTCAGAGCCATCTTAAGAAAACATTTGAATCTCGCTTAAGAACAAAGATTATTATTTTATTTTAAATGAATTATTAGTGATGCACATCAAAGAAAATTTCCAAAAATGCACGTAGGAAATATATATAAGAATAAAAGAACATACTTAGTATATTAAACATATTTAAAATTAAAGAATATGCATTATATATGCATCAGACGATTTGACTTCATATGTCTTCTTTGTTGAAGATTTTATTAAATTCTAAACAACTGCAGATGATATCCTCTACCTGGGTGTTGTATTAATTGAAGCATTCTGTATTAAAAAACAAGTAATATAAGAAAAGATTTTTAAGTCAATTCCTACTTCTAGTCCTTTATAAATAATTTTCATTCATTTTTTTAAGTTTATCGGACGTCATCTATTGATAGATACATGCCACTTAAATCTAAAAACCTAAAATGAATTAATTAAATTTAATTACTGAATTAATATGCGAAAAAACTGTATTCACATTCAGTGTCATCCACTGCAAGTTAAAAAATGCATTTGAACTCGAGTAGATGAATGGAAAGTGTTTTATGAACGACTATCAATTTGAACACGATATATATAGGGAGAGTGTGAGCTAATAGAAGGGAATTGAAAAACAAAGGCATTTTCTTTGATCTTAATATTCCCTTTTTAGCAAAAGTACATTAACCATTAGAAAACATGGAGATGGAATGTACGAAAATTACAAATACTTAATTTTAATGAAATTCCGGGGTGTTATAATAAACTATTTCTAGGGATAGTTAAGAAAATGTATTTTTATTTCAGAGTTAGACTAATAGGACATTTTCAACAACATTAAAAAAGAAATTACACTTTATAAAATTATAAATAAGTATAATACGAGTATTTTCTGTAAGAGAGAAAGAAAATTTATATTTTATGTGGCTGCGTATTTTGCCTTCAACGTGTAGTAGGCATTATTAGTTCTTTTTTACGTATATAATTCTCTTACAAAAATAAAACACCATAGGCAATGAATCTCTGACATATACTAGCCAATTCGGATCATTCTTATATTTTTTTCCTGTTTTTATACAGTATTTTGATCTACAATGTTACGAAATTTCTTGCAAACATATAAATAATGACTTATTTTTAATAAAGTATTGAGTGGTTATTTATTTCTTAACTTTATTTGTTGTATTGCATGCTTTTGTTCTGTAAAAATACATGAGATGTACAAAAGCTAAAGTCTAAACCCATCGCCAAATCTAAACCTACATTAGATGATGCGAATGCCCGTGCTTTGTTAGCAATAAACGTGTTTTGCAAACGTATGTATTTTACGATGCAGATTTTTTACAAGCCGACAATGATCAAATTTCGATTTTAGTAGGAAAAAAATCTAGCAACTCTTTATTGCTTTATTTTAATGATCAGACCTTTACCTTTCGACTACAATTTTGAGGTTTCCAAAGTCATCAAAAGTCGGATGCGGCTGTTTCATCAAGGACTGTTAGGACGCATTCAAAACTTTCTATTGAATTTCTGAAAAAACGGAATTTTGCTGCACCCCCTACGATGACAGTCATAACTGTTATAATAACTTTCAAAATCTAAGAAGATTCAATAGAGAGGTATATGGAGGCTAACGCTGCCAAAATGCCTCAATAATGTCAAACTGTCTGTTTGTAAGAAAGATTCACCTTCGTTGAATGATGCTGTATAAATGAGCATACTAAAAGGTATTAAATATAATTATTCAGACATGAGTTCTCGGTATTTTTTTTTAAAAACATTACATTTTTTTTTTTATTCTCGTATTTTTGTTCTAAAGGACTGGGTCGGCTGTTTCCCGACTACTAAGTCTTTTAAAATTCTTTAATTTTTATCTGGATAAATGTTGATCTTTTAGTTCAATGCATGCATAATGGTCAATGCATAATACTTCTACAGTTATGAAAGTAAATGTGATATGCTTTATATTATTTCAGTTAGGAATGTCAAAGAAGCCCCACATTTTTTGTAACTTTTTGCCAAGTTTCAACAAAATATATTCATGTCTATACTGTACATTGACTTTTACATATATTGTACTCTTAATATTCATGCTTATAACGTAATTTATCAAAAAATATTCCGTAAAACACTGCGATGTTCTAATGCAGCTGGCAACACCGAGACAGTTCATCTTTATGCCATAAGCAAGGGCTGCACCGCTGTTATTCATTTAACACTACCCAGGGGGGCAAGTGTTGAAGATATGCTACGAACGCGATTAACACTACCCCAGCAACGTTTTACGATCATATCAGACCGGGACCTACGGCTTGAAGTGGATTTCATGACTACAAACATCCATGACATCCTACCACTACAAACATCCATGACAGTACCGAGCGCCAGAGCGCTATCCATTCGCCCATAAGGCTCCATAAAATACTATTTAAAAGGTTGATTCTGAATGGGATCTGTTACCTTAAGCCAAATTGTAAATATTGAGTGAATTTTGATGAAACAAAATATTAAATTTCTTTTGATGTTTCAGGGGCTGGAACGGGATGCATTCTCGGCGGAGTTGGCTTCGACAAGTTTGGCAGCAGAGCGACATTTCTGTACTCATCCATTGCTAGTTTCGCGCTGCTTGGAATCAATATTCTTCTGCACATCTTCGTTTTGAGGCGAACAGGCAACAAACCAACCTCCAAAATAAATCAGCCGGTCAACGAAAAGTTTTAACGCTTGTGAAATTCATCTTTAAAGAAGATGAATTTCACAATTATAATCTATGTAGTAATTATATACTCTTATGTTTGAACTCGTAACTTTGTAATTTTACCTAAAAGATTAACAGCTATTCAGTCACTTCCGTCTTTATGTTTCTTCATGAACTTCGCTGGTGCAGAATGAACTGTCATCGTTGTCATCTTCTCCCCATCGATACAGATGAAGAATTAACTGGAATTTAGTCACCACTTAATCTTGCTAAATTGATGTCGCAAACATAATTTGTGACAAAATGATAAACTTACACATCAAATCAATCGAATAATGACCTCATCTAAGGGAGTTGAAACTAATCTGGATTATATTCTTAGAATTATCTGGAATTCTTACATTTCGATGCTTATAATAATCTTTGAAACACTATCTTTAACTGATGGATCTACAAACATAAAGAAATCAATAAAAAAAAATCCATCTTTTTGATATTCATTTTTTCCTTTCATGAAACAAAAAAGTACAAGTTTAAGCCAGAATGAAGAAATACATCCGGCCATCAGTACATGTGTTACTTCTTTGTTGTTGTTGTTGTCATTGCTGAACCTATCTACATGGTAAAGATTTTTCGAAAACTTAATTTTTTAACCAACCAGTTTAACGACCACACAGTTTTGTATTATCATTTATCATTTTGTCACCATTTTAATCTAACACCGGGTCTAGCAGTGTTTCAGTACCAGGTTTACAAACTCTAGGAGAGGTGGGCTACACGTTGACGACTCAGCTGAAGTATTTTGTAAACAGAAAGTCTCAACTTCAAAAAGTATACGCAAATGAATATGCGTTTCATTCATCAACAAAAATAATTAAAGTGAACTACATGACAGATCAAAGAAGATGTTTTAATTGTCTGCCACCAGCTACGAATGCAACTATCCCGTTCCAGATACATGGAATTTCGAAAATTTCGGAAGAGTCCGGTTATGTCTCAAACTTCCCCGGCACCCACTGAAATGCGTGCAGCCAATTCTTTGCCGCTGTTGATGGACATGTAATACAATTGCGTTGACATACCCTTAATAGATGCAATCAAGGCGTGATAGGTATGGCAATCGAGAGGCCAATCCACAGAACCACCTACCTAATCCAATGTTGGCAGAATGTGACTTCTGTGGTTAAGAATAAACACGGGTGACAAAAAGTCTATGGCTGAGAATATGCATTATCAGATATGTTCCACGCACAAGCGATATTTATGTCGCATTCCATTCTAACCCCTGCTGTCTCTGAGTGAGTCCCTGCGAGAAAGTACTCAGAACTCCGGCGCCATCTATCGCCCACAGAAAGCCTTTCTGTTAGCAACAGTTGTGAAAGCATGCTTTGTTTTTCGTTATCAATTAAAAACAGTAATTCCAAAAGATGTAATGCAAGTAGTGCGTGATTGTAATATGAATCGATTGAGCAAAGAACAGTGTTTCACCCAAGAGTGGAGATTCGGCCAAAAAAATTTCCCAGTCCTGACTCCCGACTACTCAATCGGATTCTATATATAAATTTCCAATTTCGTACTCGGACTCTTGACTTTTTCCGTAATTTTATGTATCATTGCTAACGGATTTAAAAGAATGTTCGAAATAAATTCAATGATTATTATTGAACTCATATATTTATAAAAACAGTTTTTGTACTAATAAAATATTTATTACAAATTTGAAGATGCAGTATTTGAACTCGTTTAAAATATATCCTTGAACTTTAAATTTTGTTACAAAAATATATAATTCTATAAAAATGACAAAAATTAAACAGGTAATAAAGTATTATAGAACAGCTTATAGACAAACAAAAGAAAAATTGTGCATTTACACAGAAAGATGGAAATGTCTGACCAAAAGACCAATATTTAGGTAAATCCCTATCCTCCTCTCTCAGATGCCATTTACTGCGCTATCTTGACGGACCAGTAGGGTTTTCATAAAGATAACCCTTCCAGAATGAAATGCAATGGATATCATGCGTAATTATTTATTGTGCTTGGCGAGTGTCAAGCTAACGGCCAAATTCGGTGTTTGGCGACCGGCATTTGAGAACCTATAGTAATTGGAAAATATGTGTATATATAAAGTTAAAAGTTGGAGAGTTTTTAGTCTGTCTTCTTTTTTTTTTAAAAGTAGGATTTTTTTTTTTTTTTTTTAAGGAATTAGAATTGTATACGGACTTTCGACTCCGACTGCTCTCTTATGTTTTACCAGACATCTAAAAAAATGTATTTATTTATTATTTATTTGACACTTTAGACCAGGGATGGTCAATCCATGGCCGCCTTGAACATTTTCTGTCCCGTGAGATTTATTACACTTTTACAAAATATATTTATTTTATAATGGCCAAAGGAGTGAAAAACCAATGTATTCAAAAAATACATTATGTGTGCATCCCTATATTTAAAAATGAACTGACGAAATGATGAGAAAAAAATTAATATTTAAATTAAAAATTAAAAAATTAAAATTATATTTTTTAATTATTTAATTTTTTATTTCATTTATATTTATATATATATTTTTCATATTTCGTTTTTATTGTTATATATTTCTTTACAATGTGCGTTTAGTATCATTATTATTATATTATCTATGTTTGCATGTAAGAATAATAGTAAACAAAATAATAACAATTAATTATGTTTCAGTTTTTTCACTTCAAAAAATGTCTACAGTGGGTCCAAATCTAATTTGGGGATATATAATTTTATAGGCGGCCCGCGTTAGGATGCCGCGAGTTAGGATGCATGTCCAAAGTGGTCAGCAAGATCATTTAGGTTGGCCACCCCTGCTTTAGACAAACGAAACCCCTGCTTTAAACATATTACGACATTTGTACAATACGAGAAATTCTTCTCCTAAATTCATGTATTTATTTAACAGTGCTATCTTGATTTTCAAATCTGTTCATTTTATGTGAAATATAGTAAAACATTACAAAAGTTCACATGAAAATAAAAAGTTCATTTAAAATGAATATTTCATTTTTGAATTATTTTGGAAGGAACCTGTATTAATACAATATAAATGTCAAATATTTAGAAAAATTAAATTTAAATTTATTGACAGCTCAAACAATGAACTCTTTCTTTTGAAAATCGTTGTTGTATGACAATAGACCTTCTCGCTAACAGCATAGAGTATTAATGGCCAACTGTAAAAATTGGTGGCGAAAATCGGTAAGCTATCATCGCATATGTTTAAGAGCCTAAAACGCATGTCTAAAATTAATTTTAAATAAGTGCAGCATAAGCACATTTTCCCTCTGTAAAAACAAGTAAACAAATAACCGCTCTGGCGCTCGGTACCACAGGTTTCGGGTTCTAGTTCCGGCGGTGCCATGGATGTTTGTGAGTGGTTCGGAATCCACGTTAAACTGTAGTTCTCGGTCTGTTAAGCCCTCGTGCGCAGAAGATGGCCGTCGAGCGACAAACCAAACACTGGACAGCGGAGGAGAAAAAAAAAAAGAAGGAAAAGGAGGATCCTGGAAAAGGAGGCCAAGTTTTGGAGTTTGGGACGAAGTTTGGCAAGTTTGGGACGATCAGGATTCTCACTGGAAAAGGAGGGATCCTGATCGTCCCAAACTTGCATCCCGAAACGCTCTATGTTTTATCACTGCTCCATGACTGAGGTTATCTTTTGTCATGACTATTTGCAAGGACAAAGAGCCAATAACACTTTATAAAGCAGATGAAATGTGTACTGCCTCTTAAAAAAATTAAAAATAAACATATAGTGCATGAATTTATATTTTTAAATGTTTTATTTAGCTCTACATCGATATTGACGCACATGTACGTTTATTTATTTTTTTTTTTTTGTAATTAAAAGAATTGCGAATGAGGTAAAAATAAATTAATTAATTAATTAAATTAAATTAAAAACAAGTAATATTATAAAAAAAATTTAAAGTCAATTCCTACGTTTTTTTCACTTTATTGTAGAAAAGTCTGTTATAAATAAAGTTGAAATTTATCTCTTTCATTTGGCGCCATCTATTGGTAGATGCATGCAACTTAAATCTAAAAAAAACTAAAGTGAATTAATTAAATTTAATGACTGAATTAATATTTGAAAAAACTGTATTCACATCCAGTGTCATCCACTACAAGTTAAAAAAATGTATTTGAACTCGAGTGGCTGAATAAAAAGTATTTTATGAAAGATTGAAAATTTGAACAAGATATATATATATAGGGAGAGTGTGAATTAATAGTAGGAATTGAAAAATAAGCTCTTTGGCTGGCTTGGAAGAAAAAAATTTTTCAAGCAAATTTCTTTGCCTTTTTTGCTTCTCTTGGTTGTATTTTTTTTTTTTTTTCTTTCTGGTAGGAACTGATATCCATCATCCTTAATCCTGGAGTGATGCACGTACCAAGGATTTTGTCACGGAGGATGGGGTCGGGGTCACTCAACACAATAAAGCGTTATCCTTTATAAAAATTTAATAGGTCGCAATAAACTATGAACAATAGAAAAGAAATTGTAGAAATTCTATAGATGAATTATTTTATTAAAAATTTTCACATTGGGTTTAAATTTATAAAAAAAAAGAGAACAATAAAACTGAGATACTTTACACAAAAAGTAATAATTTAATTTTTAAAAAATACATAAACTGATTATAAAATAAAATTCGAACTTCTTTTCTCTTTTTTTAATGTAACTAAAACAGGAAAAATGCCGGCTCCCTCAACACACTCAGGAGCGATCATAAAATTTAAATTATCTTTCAAATATATCTATGTACGCTAAATTTTGAAATAAAAAATACACGTCTTATAAAAATAACAGACAATAAATTATTATAGAATGACTTACAGACAAATGAAAGAAAATTGTACGTTTTGATTTCAAAGGTGAATGTCTGACCATTGAAATATTAACGACATAAAAAAAAATGGAAGTGGGTTTAAGTGAGAAAAAGCCATATATTTGAACACGTGCGCACATTTCATTTAGAGCCTTACACAGTCTGCACACGTCGACATTGAGGGCAACGAATGCGCTGACTCTTTAGCCAAAGAAGCCAGGGACAATGATCCACCCAGGACTACCATCACACTTGCAGATTAGGAAGCCATTCATCACGGACTTCAACTGCCCTAGGAAGTTGACATCGGTTATTAGCAGCCTAATCATTACAGAGGGATGAAGATTCTCCCAGACAAGACCAGGGAATGCATCCCTTGCAGAAATTGCCTCAACGCCTTCCTAACACCCAAGCACATTCTAGCACTCACTCCCCCATGTTTTGCAATTGGGTAGGGTGCCAATGGAGGCCAACTGAAGAGAAGTCCTGTAGAGTGAAGCGGCGCCGTTGCTATCGGACGCTATCGTGAAGACTTTTGACTTGATCTGACTTTGATAATAATATTTTAAATCCATGGACACGACAACAACAGAGTTTTAGGAGGGGGCGGGGCGTTCAAGCCCGACATCCACCCTCTGAACCATTACCTTCTTTTACTTGTCGTAAACTATTTTACAAAACCTGTGTACTTGTTCATTTGGTACGGTTGTTTTTATGAGATATATGTATTTTTTGTAAGTACACTGAGAGTACAAAGATATCTAATAAGGGAGTGAAAATGCTACACCTTTAAAGTTGTAAAAATTACTTTGCTATGAAAAATACTGCTTATACATATATATAGGGGTGTGGCGTCTTGGTCGGTGTCGAGTGGGTAATTTAAACACAAATGAAGAAACGGGATGTTCCTTTTCTAACCATTTTTAATTACACTCTTTTATTTACAACTGCATTTAGATTCATGCTCTGGCGGCGTCACGCAGCTATACGCTCTGGTCGTCTGTCAACCTTGTTCTGAGGTATCCTGTTGCCTTCCCTGGGTTCAAAGTTCAGGGTTCATTACTCCCACATGGGGGAAGACTCTCAGTCGACACATACCGTTCAGTGACGCCTTCTGCTAACTGGATTAGCAGACAAACAAATCCAACGTATATGCAGTTCCATTTTTAATACGCTTTTATTAGTGTCACCTATATGTTTGTAACTGACTCTTTCGGCTCGATTTTGCCCTACTTTAAGCGATCAGATTTCATTGAAACGTTGTAGACTTATCAAGGACACTAAAATATTTTGATAAGCTTATTATCTCATCACGATTAGGATCGCCAGAATTTATTTTAACTTATGAAGAGCAATTTAACCCATGTAGAATGAAAGTACCCAAGACATTCAAACCTACGTGGGACAATGGCACAACGGATCAGGAGATTCCCTGTTCGAATCCTGGCTGGCTCGACCTATTCGCATTCAGCCTTTGTTTTACTCTGATTAAATTATTGTAAGAACTGTAGTTCCAGTCCTCCGTACCGGGACCTCATTTCAATATTATAGTTTAAAAACCCGCTTTTAGAGTTAATCAAACTAAAAAGTAAAAATAATTGTTAACATAAGAATAAAATGACTGGCGAGAAAATGAATGTCACTGTTCTAGAAGCGTGGGGTGCTTTGAATGACATTTTAAACTAACTCTGCATTTTGGAATGAACTAGTGAAAAATGATAACGATTGATATCGAGCACCCCACGCTTTTAGAACAGTGGCATTCATTTTCTCGCCAGTCATTTTACTCTTATGTTAACAATTATTTTTTACTTTTTAGTTTAATTAACTCTAAAAGCGGGTTTTTTAAACTAAAATTTATTTTCTAAATCCATTAGTAAAGATTATTGTACTGTCGTTTCGAAGCGAAACTTCGCAATGTGTTTGATTTGTTTTGTAAACAACATTGCCTTCTCCTTTCCTTTTCTTTTTTGCCATCCAGATTTTTGTGTTGTAACGGTTATTCTAAATTCCTTTTATTGCCACATTCATTTATTGCATTTAAATACATTTTATTAACTATTATTTTAATGTTGAACATATACTAACCCTTTTGTACCTTTTTACAAGTTCACAGAGCATGGGCTCTTTTAATTTCTTCTTTTTAAATTTTAACTTTTGGTTTTTAAAAATTCTGTATCTTTTAATAGTAATTATTGATATGGAGGTACACCCCTGGTACTCTAACTAAACATCTGTCGCTACTTTACAAAACGTCGTGAGTCGAAGTTTTTGTTGACTCTACACACCTACTCAAAACTTGAAATTTCTTTTTCAATTCCTTCTGTTAGCTCGCACTCTCCCTATATATTTATCTTGTTCACATTTTCAATCGTTCATAAAATACTTTTTATTCATCCACTCGAATTCAAATACATTTTTTTTTTGAACTTGTAGTGGATGACACTTGATATTAATACAGTTCTTTCAAATATTAATTCATTCATTAAATTCAATTAATTCATTTTAGTTTTTTTTTTTTTTTTTTTTTTTTTTTTTTTTTTTTTTTAGATTTAAGTAGCATGTATCCACCAATAGATGTCGCCTGATGAACTTAAAAAAATGAATGAAAATTATTTATAAAGGACTTTCTGCAATAGAGTGAAAAAAAAAGTAGGAATTGACTTTTTATATATATTACTTGTTTCTTTTACGATGGGTGTGAATGGGATGCTCTTGGGGCCTTTTGTATAACGAATATTCTAATGGTTTTGCTATACAATTAAATTGTGTTTCTACGAAGCATAGGAACGTGTAGGTGAATGCTTTTGTGGAGTTTGTTATGCATATTGGTCGTGCTTCTCCTTCTTTGATTTTTGTATATGTTGTGCTGTTCCACACTACTGTATATATCTGTACGCTCTGTTCGTTCTTTTATAACCCATCAAGGATACATCGGATTAAGATGAAATTTTGTAATACAGATTCAAGATACACACGCTTAAAAATATAGTCAAATGCCAATTATACATACATTTTTAATATAATATTATATATAATTTTTTTTTTGTATACATAATTTTTTTTTTTTTTTTTTTTTTGGAAATATAAATTATAATATAAAGTCATTAATTGTTTTTGAATATTCCGTGTCATTTAATTTTATTTATCAATTTTTTCTATCAACACAACTAAAAAACATTTTTTTATGGAATACAAAAGGGATTATTTCATTCAATTTGGTTATAATAATAACAATAATAAAGACTTCTTCCTTGATAATAAGGGAAAGTTCGTTGAACATCCTACTTTTATTATGAGCAATTTTATGTATCATTACGCAGAACGAAATTAATATATATATATATCCATAGATATATATATATATATATGTGTGTGTGTGTGTGTGTGTGTGTGTGTGTGTGTGTGTGTGTGTGTGTGTGTGTGTGTGTGTGTGTGTGTGTGTGTGTGTGTGTGTGTGTGTGTGTGTGTGTGTGTGTGTACAGAGAGAGAGAGAGAAATTTGTATGATGGAAATTTTAAAATAAAAAGGCACCAGCCAATATAGTGTCATTTGAATTAAATTGAATTTTTTTGAACTAATTGAAATGAATTGAAGATGAATTACTCTGAATTTTTTTAAACTAATATATATATATTTTATGTTTATATGATAATATATACGTAAAAAATAGGCATGAGATTGTGAAGTAATATATAAAATTATCATCTCATATAACATTGGACCAGTTGAGATGACTCAGTTAAAAGCGAGGAGAAAACACAGACAGAGTGGTGTCACCAGAAGCTTGAGTGCCACAATTGCTGCTATAAAAAACTCCATTTAAAACTTATGCAATGCAAGCTTCTCTGGGTGACGACAGCAACCCCAGAGTGTCCCATTCAATCCTTTCCCTGTCCGGTGACGAATGGCGGTTGAACGCCCTCTGGCTGATGCGGCGGCCTTTCATTTCGAATCTCAAGGACAAGGCTGCTGTTCTTATGCGCTCGATGCAATTCAATTGAAATTCGCTCTCAAAAAATCGTACTAACATTATGAATCTAAAAATCAGGAATATCCGGACACCCATACATCCATGTTATTTAAATAAATAAAATTGTTAAATTTTTAAAGATTTTTCTGTGTAGGATGAAGGATTACAACTCAACACGAAGGTACGTAGGAACCCCACCCTCCTATCCAATCTCGATAGTTCCCAAAGTGGGCGACACCACCCTCTAGGGTGCCCCCTACGATCAAGGGGGAAGGGGTGATAGTAGTCTCGGAAGCATTTTTTGGAGGGGAGGGGAATAAAAAGGCGGTGAAGGCATCATAGAGTAGTAATAAAATAAACTGCTTATCCCTATTCTAAAGGAACACAAAGTAAGGTCAAACATTTCCCATCCTTTTCTTACTGCAGTTGGTGCTGCATTTCCCTTTTGGCTACACTTCCCTGCGCGCATTTATTTAGAAAACATAAACGTTACGAAGCGATTGCGAGAAATGCCTGAATTGCTTCTTTCCATGTCATACATACATTTAACGATGTGCTTACTAAAAATAAACAGATGCAAGGAATATTATTTTGTTTATAGTTCTGATCATTTCGTATGAAATGTAATAAAACTTTCATATAAATGAATATTTTAATATTTGATCAATTTGGAAAGAAAAATATTACATGAAAAATTTATGAATATCATATAAATGCCAAATGTTTTGAAAAAGTAAATTTAAACTTATTGATGGCTACTAAAAATGAACAGCTTTGTTTCGATAATCGTTGTATGTTGGTAGACCTTTTTCTCCCTTTTTATCAACAGTATATACTAATGGCCAACGGTGAAGAATGTTGGCAAAAATCGTCAAGCTATAGCATTAAATTACAATGTAAAAGTCACGTGAGGATTATGTTTGTTCCTAACTGGCAACTCTGATGCGCCCTCTGTTATATTACTATTCTATGGAAAACATAGAGAATGGAAATCTATGGAAACTATGGAAAACATAATGGTTGCATTTTCCTTTCGTTCTGTTGAGAAGAAAGAACGGTGAGTGCTGTTTCAAATGTTTTAGCAAAAAACGAAACTACCTGCACATAGCGAATTACGATGTTTTAAGAATATTGTTGACAAAATTAGAGTCCATGATTCCTTCCTTCAAAAAATATAGGCAAATGTCAATTATCTATTACAATATGCGCATTCTCTATATTAACAGCGTACCAGGTTCATTCTTCTCATTGGCATCATTTCCAATGTAAATCGCTATCATTATTTGCATCTTATCCTTCATTATCTTCATTTTCTGTGTATAGCGTGAATGTTACTATAGTTGATGTTAATAAATAATTTTATAATTTTAAGTCACAAAGACTCCTTACTGAACTACTCGTGGACCAGCTGGGTGCAGAAGGAATCCGCCTGCTCAAGAAAGGGGCTCGAAAGCAATTGTAACGTCCTCAATTTATGTAAAACGTCCGGTATCATTATTTAATCTGATTGGAGAGAGTTTTGCTGATTTTCTCCCATACGACACGCCAATGTGCGGTAGTTGTCTCTAAGTGCCCACCAAGGAAGTCACTGTCCTCCCTGTTATCAGCTGTCTGTGGGCTGTTCGTGTTATGCATGAGACTAACTGATGTTCTTCAATCACCCAATAAAAATGATGCATTTTGTACAACATCTTTATTAGGTATGTTTTAAGATGAAGGTGAGTTATAAAATACACGAAAAAAACCCAAATTTCATAATTTATTTTTATTTTTGTTTTCTTAAAGAAGTTAGATTTCGAAGGGAATCGACGCTGAATAATTTTTTTTTTCCTGAAAGCTGGAATAAATTAGTTTGAGGAACACTGATCTAATATAAAGGTAATTTAACTTATTTGAAACGTAATTTAGTTAAAGTTTTTCTATTTGATTGCCTATTAGAAGATCGTAATCTTTTGAAATAATGTGTCAATCTGAATGCATCTTTAATCTTTATTTGGTAATTTTTTAAAAAAATTTTACGATAACGCGTTCATTCTAAAATTGGGTTGAAATAGGTAAATGCTAGTTGGAGTAATATTCGGAGTATATTTGCGAATAAACTGTTTTAAGCATTTAAAAAATTAAATTATTAAGATTAAATTCTTTATGTATTTCATTTTTGTGTGTGCATGTGTGATCTTTACATATCCGTGCATCGCTGTTAAAAAGTAAATTCATAATTTTTGGAAAAGTACATAAAACGGAAAATTAATAAAAATATCTAATTCGCAAAGAGTTGTAACAACCGCTATATACAGTGGGCCACAAAAAGTTGAGTATACACCTTAGAAACTTTTTGCAATTACAAATTAAATATTGCTTTAAGATGACTGAATTTTTTTACCTTATATATTTTAGTCTAAGCTTTACCGTACTATACTTATAAAATTGTTACGTTTATTTATTTTTTACGAAAAAAATAAAAGATCTGAAACGAGAGGAAAAACAATACCACAAAAATAAGTATACACTTTTATTAATTTCCTTTTAACGTACAAATTAATATTTTGTTGCATAACCTTTTGCTTGAATTACAGCTTGTAATCTTCTGGACATAGATTCTACTAGTGTTTTAGTGGTTTCAAAAGAAATTTTAGCCCATTCTTCTCTCAGAACCTTCTTGAGAACTTACTTGCTTGTGATTTCGTGCTCATGTACAGCTTTCTCTAATTGCGACCACAAATTTTCGATGACGTTTAGGTCTGGAGACTGGGCTGGAGTGTGCAATTGCTTCTTGCAATGGTACAGCAAGTATAACTGCACAATCTTCGCTGTATGCTTGGGGTCGTTGTCCTGCTGGAATATGAAGCTTGACCCAAGCCCCAACTTACTGGCACTTTTTTCAAGTTATCATTTAAAATCTTCAAATATACATGTTTGTCCATAATACCATCAATAAAAGCAAGCTCTCCAACTCCTCCAGCCGACATACAATCCCAAACGAGGACAGATCCACCTCGAACTTGACTGTCTTAATGGTGTTTTTAGGTGCCAGTGCTTTCCCAGCTTCTCTCCATATTTTAAATCGTCCATCGCTTTCGTAAAGATTAAACTTACTTTCATCAGAAAATATTACAGTGTTCCAGAAAGAAATAGGCTTTAAACGATGTTCTTTGGCGAAAATCACTCTCTTTTGTCTATTCACATACTTGATGAGTGGCTTTCGTATTGGTGTACGGCCATGAAACCCATATTGGTGAAGGGTACGTCGAATTGTTTCAACTGAGATCTTTTTCCCGATTGTAGAGGACATCGATAAAGTTAGTTTAGAGGCACTCACCCTCGGATCTTTCTATACTGAGTGAATGATCTTCCCCTTCGCTTTGTAGTACTCAGTATTTCTTTACGTCCTCTTCCAGGAATATTGGCCACAGATCCAGTTTTTTATACTTCTGTAGTATTTTTTTGGACACAACCATAAGTTACACCAATCAACGATGAGATTTCTCGAAGAGATTTGCCCTCTTTCGACCATTTTACAACCAATAAACGCTCAGATTCAGTAGTTTCTCTCTACGAGCTCATTTTACGATTTTTAATGAGAAAAAAATACTATTTAAAAGCGTTGAAGTGCAATAGCACTTGTTATAAGCAGCAGCTACTCCTGACACTCTTTAAAGAAAATTTGAAACTAAAAAAAGTGGTGGCATAATTAAATATAAAAGTGTATACTCAATTTTGTGGCATGGTTTTCTATCTTTTCTTCGAATCGCTCAACTTTTTTCGTAATAAATAAGTTAACTATAGAATTGTGCTATTATAGGGATGGTAAAGCAGAGGTTAAAGTATCTAGGATAAAAAATGTATCTATTTAAATCAATATTTAATTTGTGATTGAAGAAGTCTGAAAGTTTTAGAGGTGTATACTCAATTTTGTAGCTTTTTTTTTTTTTGTTTTTAAGAGTATTACAAAACATACAGTGGTATGTTTTGTAATACTCTCTAAAAAAGGAAGGTTATTCTACGAAAGGGAATATAGACGGAGAGCTGCATCTGTAGAAAATGCAGAGATGTCAGAATTAATCTTACAAGGTCTAGAATGGCCAAAACCAGAGTCTGACGAAAGTGCTGCTTTGAACAGACAGGGAATCTAAATAAAAGAGTTTCACATTCTGGGCGTACAGAAGTCCGGAGTATAGCCGAGTAAATATATGTGGGCTAAAATATGAGTCCAAGAATTTGACGCTGAATTGGCACAGAGGCAAAGAAACGGAAAGTTGAGGGCTCGAATCTGAACTCAGCTACAGCTTTTGAGTACCACTTATTTAATTTTAGAAACATTGCCTTGTAATTTTTTATTTACTAACCTAACGCAGCCAACCTATTGGTGCGCCAGTTGCCAGCAAGAATATGTTAGTAGAGCATCGTGTAATGTGCGCTGCTAGCTTTCGAGAGGGTCGAAATTCCACTGGCGGTGTGCGCTGTTTTCACTTCTGGAGTTTGGAGACTGAGACAATGTGGGTAATTGGACGAATGAACAAGTATTAGATATTTTTTTTTTTCAATTTCCTTCAATAATAGACAGCGTGGGGCAGTTGTCCTCATACCACGGAGTCAGGGATTCGATTTAAAAATCTGACTGGTTACTTTCTTGTGAAAATAATTATTTTTTCAAATTCTCAGGATTCGTGTTTGAGATTAAATGTTAATGAGGCAATTCAATTGTATCCTTCCATAATACAACCACTAACAAAGATAATGAGTGCTTCAACAGCATACCAAGTGATGAAACGTTGAAACATCTTGAGTTTTTGAGCGTTTTACCATTTGATTTGATTTTTGCAAGACCCTAACGATAATGTTACTGTTGGTTCTAGCAAAAATCAACAATGCTAGTCAAATAGTTTCTATGCCTCAATTTTTCCAATATTCATGCTCGACACTATTTATTCAGAAATACATATTCTCCTTCAGATAGAGTATTTTAATGGATTATCTAACAACAAACCAACTATTTTGATGTGTGAACAGACGCTTTTTACCATCCATAAAGTTTATTTTGAATTCGTCAGACAAATATTTCCCTACGTTTTGATAGACAGCACAGATAAGTTTCAATTCATTACATTTGGATAAAAAATATAAAATAGATCAAAATCTTGCGCTAAGGCTACAGCATTATTGACAAACGTTTTTTTTCTTTTTTTTTTTCTAATGCAGCTGGTAACATTGGGACAGTTATCTTTATTCCATAAGCTTGTTGTTGCACCGCTGCTATTACTCATTTAGTACCCCAACCAGTGGGCACGTGTAGCGTGAAGATATGCTACGGAAGCGAACAACACTACCCCAACAATGCTATACGATCCTATTAGACCCGGGACCTACGGTTTATTGTGGATTGCGAACCTATAAACATCTATGGCACCCGCCGCGACTCGACCCATGGCACCTAGTGCCAAAGCGCTAACCGCTCGGCCATTCAGGCCCCTATGTTTTGGTTTCGTATTTAGTAAATTTGAAAACATTGATAAAAACATACCTATAGTGTTTGGACTTTTTATTCAACTAAAGCCTGATCCTATACAATGTTTAAATCTTTCATCAAATTCTGGTACAAGAATCGATGTTTGCACCATTGTCTCTAAAAAATAAAAATAAAAATTGTTTTTTTCAAAATATGTCTTATACGGAGGAACATTATTACAATCTGGGAGCTGACAAAGTTTAGAAGTCGGAACTAAAAAGTGTGGTAGTGAGAATACTTTTTTTTCTTTTCTTCACAGAGAGAAAGAAGATTGCTCACAGCTTCTGCTGCAACCCTGGTTTCAATGCTCACAGGATTTGCGCCCTACTGGAAACCAGCCAAAGGGTGTTCGATGAAGAAACACCAGACGATGAAGGGAGCATTCCGAGATTGTTGGGAATATTTTTTTCCTCAGCTTTATAGCATGCAAACGAGTTTTTTAGTTGTTCAAGTTCTTCGTTCTGCCAATTAAGTCGCTGCCACTGGAAGCAGTGATTTGTGAGCAGTTTATTTGATGGGGTGGACAATTCACTGAAGAAGAGATTTTCGTGACCGCATATCCGCAGGACTTTTCTCTAGCTCTCTGCCAGTCTAAAGTGTCATGAAAAGAGCGCCAGTAGACATTACACTTTCAAGGTCAGTAACATTTTAAAGAATATGTATATAACCTCAGTTTTCATTTTTGTCATGTTCCACTTTTGGGAATTCTATCCGTTGCAGATCAGATTAATGGTCAATTTTTCCATAAATTGTTTCAATGAGAATTTGAACAGTTTATCATTAGAATTGTAAGTATTATGTGTGAGACTTTCGTGTTCTTCAAAGTGATTTCAACGTATAAAAACACGACGTCAAGAAATAAATACAATGAATGAAAATGTAATGCGACAAGTTTGATCTGAGCCATGTTCATAAACAAGCAAAAAAATTGTGTATAAATAATATCAAATGAAAGTGTTTCATTGAATATAATTTTCGTTTTCAGTGAATATAAAGTGCATTTGGATTATAAATAAATTTTTTTCTGTATAAATTATTATTTTTTTAAATTAAAGTTTGAAATGTAATCGAAAGTCAAAAAGTTGGGAAAAGTTATGAATTTTCTCTTAGGAAGCAGTTCTTTTGTATTTTTTACTCTGCTCCGGATATTTAACGACAAAAGTTAAAATTTTAATGATAAATATTCATGTATGTGCTGAAGAAATGTGATTGAGAGGAATTGAGCTACTACTTAAATATTTTGCCTTTGAATAACGGTTATTTAAATTATTTTCATGGAATGAAAATTAGTTTCAATAACCCAGATATAAAATATTGAGAATTGAGTTAGCTCAAATCTCAATATTTATGAAATTTAAAGATTGAATTACTTTATTACTCGAATTACAGTACGAAAATTATAATAATGGATACAAATAAAAAATATTGTTGTCTTGACAGAAGCAGAAATTCAAGTCTTACTTTATTTCATAGTTCATTAATAACCGTGTAAGGTACCAGTAATAGCGAGATCTGTCTGCATTCTTACGATTCTGCCTAATCTCACTGATTTCGAGGGAAGTTTACTATTTACAGGGTGGATCCAATAATCAGTGCGCAAAAATAAAGCGTATTATAATATCTTGAGGGCAACATATTCTTTGACAAAGTCATCTTCAAGTTTATTATAGCTGATTTCCTCGATGACTGTTTCAAATCTTGTATTTGCACTTATATATTTTTTACATATTTTTCGATCTGTTTATGCGTGTTTGTTCTTTACCTAATGCAAGTACATGCTTCTCAATATTCAGTTTCAGCGCATCCTCTACCACGCACTTTAGACCTTGACTAAAAAATTTTTATAAATTTTGAGGACAACGTTTTATACGCAATTTGAGGACAACGTTTTAAAGATGCAATAAATGAATAGCTATTGTTTCAACGTTATATATATATATATATATATATATATATAATTGCATTAACTTTATTATATAGCTTGGTTTTACAGATTTTACTCTGCTTGATTAATCTTTCTATTTTGTTTTTAATTTTATGTTTGTGTCACGTTTTCTGTATTTTTTGTTCTATATCCCACTCTCGTATATGTATATAATATGAGAGAAAAAAAAAGCAATCAGTATTCGAAAATCCCGAGGAAAATAAAAACCCGTGTTGTAATTAGTGATATTTGAGGATGAATCGCTTGCATGCGGTTACATTTTTTTTTTTTTTTTTTTTTTTTTTTTTTTTTTTTTTTTTTGTGAGATGAGCAAATCAGTAAGAGGAAATAAAGTTTTTAAACGTAGAATTATCCTAAGCTTTCAGAGCGCTAAGCCATGAACGCTTTAATACCAAAAATGTAACTGTTCATTATTCAGACTTTTTCTAATATATTTGGATCATTGCGATCAAATTCTTGTTCGTGGTGTTAGGTCGGAAAATTGGACAAATTTTTTTTTACTGCCTATGACGTCCGGTTGGCAAAAATGCCATTACTGGATTTTTAATCCCTGGAATATTTCTAACTCTTGCTAGATTTTTTGTATTTTTATGGTATTTTGGTATTTTTCCATATTCAAAGGCTAAAATGTAGTATGATCATTAAAAATGTTCTACAAACGACACTTGATTTGTTCTCATCATGGCACCCATGTTTATTTGTCGTGACAATCTTCAGCTGCGTGTTTTGTCTGTTAGGTACCCAGAAAACATTTTTCAGCGAGATAATGGCCCACACCAGCAAGGGTACTGGACTACCCTGTCGAATATTGATACACTTCTTTTTGGGCCGCCCGATCTCTAGATTTGTGTCCAGTTGAATGTTGTTGCCTATTTTATGGCATACGATATCGTAAGAAACTTGTAAAGAAAACTGTATGCCTCAATGCCCTAAAGTATTTACACTGTCATTCAAACTAAGAAGTGTTACTCAATTTTATGTGCAATTAATACTATTACAGGTTATCCTTGTGCTTTTATTTCGTAATCGCTCGTGTGCAATCGCTACATACGTGTGCAATTTCGATTCCTTCTTGAAATGCTAATTTTTTACTTGAAGCGATGAGTGTATTGACATGTCCTGCAGTTCTTACCCTGCAGTCAAAACAACTAGAAACATACAGAAAAAAGAATATTAAGATGTTATATTTGTTTTTAAGTTTTTTATATTAGATGTTATATTAGTTTGTAAGTCATGTATTGTGTCAATGTAATCGAATTGTATTTAGACATTTTGAAATAGATTTCTCTTTAACAGTCAGCAAGAAAAAAAGTCTTTTATTTCAACATTTTTTGTGGTTAAGAATTACTTGGCAACGTAAAGTAATGATAATAATATGTTTTTTTTTTTTTTAAATTCTGTTCCAAGTTTCTTTCAAAATTGTGTGTACAAAATTTATGTATTTTTCTTTTTTATAAGTCTTGTAAGATAGGCCACTTTTTTCTAGAATTCTCGACGGAGAATGAATCAGTTTGGAAGGGAAGAGGACATTACTCTTTTTTTCCCAACACAGAACAAAATAAAAAAAAAGGGAAGGTCACGAGAGGGAGACAGAAAAAAAAAAAAAAAAAAAGAATTTGAGAAGACGCGAAGTATATCCCAACGACTGAGGTTCGTTTGTCGCTTGTTATGGGAGACAGATGAGAATATCAACTGAGTAATTGAGCCTAGTGTAATGTTGGGTTCATTAATTGTAAAGTTAAATACTGTGAGAAATAATTGTGGATGAGAATTACTTTGATTTTAAAAAGATGTTGTCCAAAACTCTAAACAAAGCCTGGAGATAATTAATTTATATGTGGAATCAGTACGGATAAACTCAACATCGTCGTTACATCAGTTCATTGTTTCTTTTTATATTCTTATGTAGTTAAAGTATTGTGAAATTTATTGTATATTTTTCATATTTTTAGTTATATTGTGTATATTATTAATGTATAAAGGGGGATTCAATGATCATGAGAAAAACTCTGAGGGTTCTACATACATAAATTTTTTTGTATAGAAATGTATGATCGGAAATGGCAACATTGAGACAAGAAAAAGCATCACATTATTGATTGCATCATTGAAAAGTGCTTCTTTGATTTAATCTTTACAATAAATGCTCAAAATTGTAACCACCGACAGTAATACATGCTTAGAGGCAACGAAGAATTGATGGGCGAGCAGTTCCAAAGATTCCAGGTCATTTTGCAATCGCAATTTATCCTCAATGGACTCAACTAGAGTCTCGTAAACAAAAACACAGCTGCAAACGCAGAGTGAAACTTTCTGAATAAAATGCTGCCTGGTGGCTAGTTGGCTAGCGCTCTGGCATTTGCCCGGCGGTGGCATGGATGTTTGTGAATAGTTCGGAATCCACGTTAAGCTGTAAATCCCATTCTGTGTAGTCCTCGTGTGCACAAGATGACTGTAGAGCAACAAACAAAACTATGAATAAAATAGAGTGCACATAGAAGTTGGCAGCTGGAGGGATTGAAACTTCCCACGTGATGAGTATCAGTTAATAAATTGTGCCTGTATGATGTTTTTGAAAATGTGACAGAAATTCGTTTGAAAGCGTGTTCGGTCCTCGCAGCGTCACTTCCGACCGTACATTACTACACAAAAAATATAATGCTATGTTTTAGTAAGCTCAAAACCTCTCAAAATGTATCTAATGGCAGTTGAAATCATCCTGTATGTATGAGCATCGGAAAAGATAAAACGCATCGCAGCTCATAAGAAATAGCCGAACGATTTAAATTTCACGTTATTTCTGAAACTGAGATACAGGGCATGTATGGCTTGTTATCGGAAACAGATGAGAACAACAACTGAGCTTAATGTAATGTTGTGTTCATTAATTGTTCAGTTAAATACTGTGAGGAACGTTCAATGTGGATCAAAACTTCTTTGATTGTAAAAAACTGTAAATAAAAGATATTGCACAAAATTCTGGTGATAATTAATTATATGTGGAATCAGTACGGAGAAACTCAACATCTTCGTTACATCAGTTTATTTTGTATTTTATGTATTTCCAGTATTGTGTCAGACTTATTGTATGTTTACATATTTTTAGTTATAGTGCGTACATTATTAATGTATATAGGGGGTTCAATGGTCATGAGACAAGTGAATCAATTCATGAACACAAAATGTTTAATTTTGATACAAGATGTTTTTCAATTTTTATTTTTGTTTATTTCAACACTCAAGTCTCACGGGTCCTGAACTCTGTAGTTCGACACATGTTTATTTTTGTTTTCATGGACGCAGATGTTTCTCTCTGATCCCACATTCGAGGTGCGCTGCTCTTTTCTGAACTCTTTCCAAAACTATAAAGTTGCAAACCCAGGGCTCACATGACACGAGTTCAAAGACTTTTTCAAAAACTCTCCTTAATAATGAAGTTTTATTTTTCTTTCCATTCCTTTTGCACGTAGAAAAACAAATAGCAATACATCTTAGTTTATTCGTTAAGTTATGGAGAATTCACATTTTTTTAAACGAAAACTTTGATTACATAGAAAATACCTCACTAATAACGTTTGCTAATTAACGTAGAAATTGTTTTTGCTTGGACCAACAGCAAAAAAAATGGGTAACAAAATATTTAAGCCATTTTAGCCGATTTTATTGAATGTTTTTTTTGGAATGTCGCATCTAAATGTTTTTTTTTCATTATATTAGTTACTTGTGCATTAAGAAAAAGTGTGGAATATTAATATGCTTCTTTTTTTTTTTTTTTTGCTCAAAAATATGTACAGCGATGAATCATGGGGATCCATGCTTTTGTAATCCATCCATGTAAATGTATCCATGCTGTTGTATGATGTTACCCGAAACTTGTACTTCATGGGTTCCCGGTTTTGCTTCATCCAAATGAGTAACGGATAGAACAGATATGAGCAATGTAAAATAATATTTGAAGTGAGTAACATAAAAAAACCTGATTTTTTTCTTCTGGCAACTATCCTGCTTTCAAGACTTTGAATAACGAAATCGAGTCCACATGAAACAGCAACAGTTTCTTGTTTTGCATTATTTTTAATTCTAATTTTACATTCTTTATCGACATTTTTCTTCATTCTTTACCGAACTTACCAAAATGAATTATTTACAGTAATCGCGTTTTTTTTTTTTTTTTTTTTTTATTCTCGCACAATAATGCTAAGTATAGACTACCGCCTGACCAGTCTTTGATACCACATGCTACAGATTCGAATCTTGGCTGTGGCATGAATGTATGCGAGTGGTTCGGACTCCACTTTAAACTGTAGGTCCCTGTCTGTTTAGTCCTGGTGTGCACAAGATGACCGTAGAGCGACAAACTAAACCGTCTGACCAATGCGCTTCGAAATTTTCGAAAGTATTCTATATTTTTAATACGCTTTTATTAGTTTCACCTGTATATTTGTTTGTTTGTTTTGTAACTGACTCTTTGGGCTCGATTTTGCCCTATTTTAAGCGATCAGATTTCATTTAAGCGTTGTAGACTTATCAAGGACCCACGACACTAAATTATTTTGGTAAGTTTATTATCTCATCATGATTAGTGCTTTTATTTTAACTTATGAAGAGCAATTTAACCCATGTAGAATGAAAGTACTTAATACATTCAAACCTAAGTGGGACAGAGGCACAACGAATAACGCGCCCGACTACGGATCAGGAGATTCCCTATTCGAATCTTGGCTGGCTCGACTTATTCGCATTTAGCTTTTGTTTTACTCACAATTCAATTGTTGTAAGAACTATAGTTCCAGTCCTCCGTACCGGGACCTCATTTAAATAGTATAGTTTAAAAAAACTAAAAAAACCCGCTTTTCGAGTGAATCAAACTAAAAAGTAAAAACAATTGTTAACATAAGAAAAATGAATGTCACTGTTCTAAAAGCGTGGGGTGCTCGATATCAATCGTTATAATTTTCACTCGTTTCATTCCGAAATGCAGAGTTAGTTTAAATATGTCATACAAAGCACCCGCGCTTTTAGAGCATTCATTTTATTCTTATGTTAACAATTCTTTTTTAATTTTTAGTTTGATTCACTCTAAAAGCGGGTTTTTTAGTTTTTTTAAACTATAATTTATTTTAGTTTAAAAGGTCATGGGATAGTTACCGTATATTTCTGAATATAAGCCAATCCGTGCGTAAAAAAACCTGTATAGAAGCTGAAAGGAAAAAGTGGTAATTCGGGCGTTTAAAAGCAACGCTGCATCAGAAACTGTATGGATGTGAGAGAGAGGACGATTTTGTGTGTGATGAGGACGTGAATTCTAATATGGAAAGCATTGAAACTGCAGAAGATATGCATCCCCTCATCCCAATGAGTGAGCGTGAATTGGACTAACTATTCAGGAACTGATTCTGACATAGACTTTGAAAGATTTATCACATTTTTTTCTTTTGCTTAAACTAACAAAAAGGAAATTAAAAGATTGAAGTCATTTAAAATTTTGCTTCTTCTAAGTTACTAATTGTACCTAATCATTCAATATGGTTATTTTTACAGGATATATAAGTACATTTAGAGTACAAATTTTTTTAAGTTAGGGTAAATATTACACCTTTTTAAAGTTGTATAAAAATGCCTTGTTATGCAAAAACTGCGTTTTATACAAGTACAATAACAGTCATTAAATTTATTTCGCACGTTCTGCTAAATCTTTCAGTAAAGATCACATGCATGAAATTAAAATTACGGAAATGAAACTGGAATTTGCATTTTCTATAATGCGGCACCGATCGAACCGTTTGCTTTCGGATTTTCTCGTGAGCATTCGGACGTTTGATGACTTTGACCTCCAGGTCGATACACAGCGCTGCTCGCATTTTCGCCTAGTGTTTATCACAACTAATAGCTTTCATTTTAATACAGCGTAAAACTTATAAATCTGTAGGACTCAGAAATTCGTTTTTAATTCTCAACTATTTTGAAAAAAATGCGAAAGCAAGCGATGTCTGCTCAAAATATTGATCACATTCTTTTTGGATGCTCCAGGCTTGACTGACAACTAGCGTACCGATTACGAAGTACCAATGAGGGGAAATACCCCTAAACCTCCTCGTCTTAATTCATAAGTAGGATTTTAATTTTAATGTTAGTAAATATAAAATAACAGATAAAGTTCTAAAATTCCATTAATAGGGTACTCAAAAATTAAAAATACTAAAAATAAGAAAGTAAAATAAAAATTAAAATTAAAAAAATTAAGTTAAGTTTAAATTCGGTGCAATTAGTGACCCGTTGACGATGCCACAAAACTATTGAAAAAGTCAACAAACAGTGAAAGGGTTATGCTGAACGGTGGGAGCCATGATGATGCATCTGAAAAGCGATGTGATGATTACCCCCCTTTCCAAAAAAGGGCGAAATCAGAACCGATGTTCTTTTTTTATTTCATTCCTAGCTTGAACAACCTATAAGAATTGTAAGGTAAGAGCTAAGTCAAAGTCAGAACTAACTAAAAGTCAAATGGCCCACAAACGTATGTCAGGTTGCTAATAAGTCTGCTTTTACAGCCGGTACACATACATTTTCTTCGGTAATGACACGTGTCTTTTTTAAATTCATAATTTATTGGATGTTTTTATTTTGTCGTTGACTTGTTTGTTGCTTACTTTTGTAATCCTCTTGTGATATTTTGCGGTACACGATGTTTTCTTGCAAACATCAGTAAAAAAACATTAAAAAAAAATTAGATTTTTTTTTTATTTTTTTTTTTTTATGAAAGGCAGGCTCACGTGCGTTTTTTTTTCTTGCCGTGAAACAGTTTGCACAACTTGTTTTGACTATCTCTGTGCGATTTTGTATCAGTGTACATTTTTCGTCTGGGCTGGGTGTTTGTTTTCATCAATGCAAGAATATTTCGTTAAATGAATGGTGAAAGTCTGAATGCTGATTGGTTGCTAGAATGGCGCAAAGCAGGATATTTATATACCGTCGTCTATTCAGACGTTGTAATTGCCGGATATTTATATCGTCTAAGCAGGTTCAGAAATGCATTAAACATAAATTTTTTTTAATTATTTCAATTATTATATTTGAAATGATTAAAAAAACTGCTTTACTAAAACTATATCGACGATCGATTATTCAGCACGACCCTGGTGCCCGAAGGAACTCCTACTATACATAGATGCAAAAAGGGAAAACTACCAGAAATGGAGATATCACATCGCATAACTTTAAACTTAAGACTGAATACCGGACTGTTTTTTTTTTTCTTTTTTCTCCTCTAATGCAGCTGTCTTGGATTCCTTAAGGCAAGCGCTGCACAGACGTTACTCACTTTGCATCACCCAGGGGCTCGTGTAACTTGAAGATAAGCCACGGACGCAGAGTAACATTATCCCCGCAACGCTCTACGATCCTGTTAGACCGGGACCTATGGTTTAAAATGGATTCGAACCCCTGCAATCATCCATGGCACCGCCACCACTCGAACCCGAAACCTGTGGTACCGAGCGCCAGAACGCTAGCCACTCGGCCATTCAGATCCCGAATACCGGACTGTTCGAATCTGGAATTATGTGCCTGCGTTTCTCTTTTATGATCGTTTCTCTGACTCCAGGGTCATGACTCCTTGAGGTTTTGTTTGTCGCTCTACGATCATTTTCAGCACACGAGGGCTAAACAGACCGGGAGATACGGTTTAAAGTGGATTCGAACCACACACAAACATCCCTGCTACCACCAATGATACCAAAGGCCAGAGCGCTAGCCTATTGGCCACTAGGCCACGATTCTTTGAAGAATTAAGGAAAAGAGGGATATAAATATTCATCTCCTTTAAATTCCATATTTTCTCCAGAAAAATTTTCTTTCCTAGGTCTGAATGGCCGAGTGGCTAGCGCTCTGGCGCTCGTTACCACAGGTTTCGAATCCCGGCGGTGCCATGGATGTTTGTAGTGGTTCGGAATCCACTTTAAGCCGTAGGTCCCTGTCTAAGAAGATCGTAGAGAGTTGCGGGGGCAGTGTTACTCCCCGTCCGTAGCTTATCTTCAAGCTACACGCACCCTCTGAGTAATGTTAATTGAGTATCGTCGGTACGGCGTTTGCCTTCAGGCATCAAGACAACTGTCAACAAAATTTTTTTTTTTATCTTTCTTTCAACTCGGTGAGATCCCATGTCTTCAATTAAGCTCTTGATGAATTTCTGTTCAACTATTGTAGATGCATATTTTTTGTTCCTTCCCATTTTATAGATTTACTTTTTTTTCCCAATTGAATGACTGAAAAGAAAGAATATAATTCGTCATTGAAATTTAGCATTGCTTTAATTGTTGTTTTTCTGATCTACGCGCTGTCCAGCAAAAGGATTGACTTCACAGTGCGTCGTGTATTTGTTTTCATACACTACGAGTAAATATCCTACTTTTGTGGTGCAACAGAGTTTGTGCAATTAGCCTGCATCCGTTACGAAGAATACTTATTTTCAATTCATCAGTTTTTGTCCTTAGAAAATTAGAGCGGCCTAGAAGGTAGCGGTACTAATACGAGAATATTTTGGTACTAATAAGAAAAAATCGAATCGAAAGTCATCTTTTCTATGGTAAAAAGGCAGGGTGATAAATTCCTTTTCATAGGCTATAACTCTTTTCGTTAAGCTTGAAAAGGTGAGAGAAAATAAAATGCGAATTCACTACATTCGGTCCCTGGAACAAAATTTGAGGGGGAAATTTGAACGAATATGTATTTAGTGTAAAAATTTCCCACCCTTCCGTGATGCATCCTGGGTAACGTTGATTCTGCTACATATCTGTCTGTAAAATGAGGAATGACTCATGTCAAAGTGCCCGATATTAAAGAAAATAAAAACCGACAAATTGATGTTTTTCAATTCCTTCTATTAGCTCACACTCTCTCCCTATATATATCTTGTTCACATTTTCAATCGTTCCTAAAATACTTTTTATTCATCCACTCAAGTTCAAATGCATTTCATTTTGAACTTGTAGTGGAAGACACTGGATGTGAATACAGTTTTTTCAAATATTAATTCACCAATTAAATTTTAATTAATTTTAGATTTTTAGATTTAAGTTGCATGTATCTACCCATAGATGGCGCCAGATAAACTTAAAAAATTAATTTCAACTTTATTTATAAAGGACTTTTTGCAATAGAGTGAAAAAAAAAAAAAGTAGGAATTGACTTTAAATTTTTTTTTTTTATATTACTTGTTTATGTTTATCACGCGGAAAATGCCGACAATGTAATTCACAATATCAAATTTTATCCTACAAAATTGAATAGTTGTCAGTTATAAAATATGATATTTATGTGATTTCATTATAAAAAATAATGAAATCATATAAGAAACATTTATATCTTTCATGATTGGAATGATTGCAATCAAATTTAAATCTCACGATGTAGCATTACCTCGCATCTAGTATTACTACTACTGCTGCACCACACCATGTCACTGTGCCTAGAGCTGAGTTGCCTAGAGCTTTGCCCCTTACAGTTTGGGAAGATGTGGGTGAGAATAATTGGCATCTGTGACGCTCTACGGTCACATGAGACCGGGACCTATGGTTTAAAGTGAATTCCGAACCACTACAAACATCCACGGCACCGTCGGGATTCCAACCCGAAACCTGGGAGACTGAGAGCCAGAGCGCTAGCCACTCGGCCATCAAGCCCCATTACCTCGCCTTTAATAACATTCGTGGTAATGGCATGATGCAATGTCAGGTGGGAAATCTGTTGGATTCTTTTTTTTAATTTGCATGTTATTCTGACGCCATTATTTTCTTTTTTTGATTTTACATTTTTTTAATAAATTTTTATTTATACTGTGCATTTGATGGAATTTCGTTTTTATATACAGTACAAAATAAAAAAAAAAAAAAAATTGCGCATGAATTTTCCGATTAAAAAAACCCGCATAGAAAAGTTGGACTGTAAATATTAACTCATGTTAGAAAAATGAATATCACTGGAAAGAAACAACAATTTGGTTCTGAATTGATCTTGTCGAAGGGTAGTTGTTGATTGAAATGAATTGGTAGGAAAAAAAAAAAATACTGCAATTCGATACCATGTTTATAATTCGATGGAAAAAATGAGCTTATCAATTTGGCCTTGGAATCTGTTCTGCCAGATCAGCGAATTTGAACTTCCCGTGAACTTTTTTGGAGCCACCGCAAAAGTGCTCGTTCGGCGGAATCGCAACAAAAAAGCATTTTGGGTCGTTCGAGTTACGACGGAAATGAAACTGTGAATTAAGACTTGTCTGCGGAAACCAGAAAGAATTGGTAAGTCGATTCGTTTGGATTATTTAAGAAGTGAGAAATTAAACATTAGAATTTTTTTAAATTTGTACAATTGGATGCATTTAGGAGAGGATTTTTATTAATAGCATCAAGTAAAAAAAGTTTTAACTATGCAATCGTCAACTACAGTATAAATAAAAACACATTTTTGTTTAACCCCTCCCCCCCAAACTAAAAAACTATGAATTCTGTTATAGAAATGACCAAACTCATGTAGAATAAATTAAAAATCTTTTTAATTAGTTTCCGTTGAACTAATTGGATAGAATTTGATTAGATTTTCGGAATTGAAAGTTCAAATTATGCATATTTTTTTCTATTATGATCTATTATATGTTCATAATCTGCAAATGGTTGCTTCATTTTGAGTGAGTTTAATAAAATTGAATGGAATTAGAATTCAATTTCATTACTTGAGAATTTCAATGAAATCAATTCTTTATTCCTCTGGGTAAAAATTGAAGTTTCGCGGAACTAAGCGAGTTCGTTGAACTTATAATTCCCGTATCTATGTCTGTAATAAGTCTGGTTAATCTGCAGGCCAAAAATCCGGTAGATTCCGATAGGGCGCTGATAATTTCCCCTGCTGAATGTGCAAAATTGCGGTGTACAGTAAGCATTCCATGAACATGGTAACGCTGAATTTGCTACGCATCTGCAGTTACAATGGCGAATGAATGCAGACCAAAATAGTTTCATCTGTTATGGTCTGTAAGTTTCGTTGCTTTTGGACCAAGTCAAATGTGTAATAACATGAAAGAAATTGGGGGGGAATGTCTGATGGAAATTGGGAGAACCATTCACTCGAAGGGAAAAATGGGGTATAAAAAGTGAGTCGTGGAAGCAGGGTCGGATATAGATGAAAAGAGACCCTAGGCTATTCCACTTATGATTCCCTTTCACCTCCCATTTTTAAGTTTGGAAATTACGCGTGGGTTAATAAAATACATCATTATTGCAATAGATATCAATGTGTTTAATGAAACATGTTGTGATGGGTACTCATCTTCATAAAAAATTGTGGCACGGATAATAAAAAAAAAAAGTCGAGAACACTTATTTGGACATTTATTCTCAGCACCCTATATAGTATCCGTAACAATAACTCATCCAACATAACACACAACATTTACAAAGAAACAAAATTCAAATAATAAAAATCTTTGACTACGAAAATAAAATATGCAATAAAAATTATCCTACTTTCTGTCAAATTAAATTAAATATACTCAATACATTGAAGATGAAAGCAAATTCAATTTAGATAAATTTATTTCATAATAATTCGCATTTAAAGTTTAATTATGAATTATTAGTTTTAAACTAAACCAAAAATGGAGCTTAAGTAATTATAATTTTGCTAACAATTTGAATGTAGGCCCTAGCCTGAAGCCTAGTTAGCTTATAGGAAAATCCGGCCCTGCGTAGAAGACAATTGCTTTAACTTGCATTATCTTCGTCTAATCATAACTGAACACGTGCTGCCATCTATAAGTTGTATCAGGCATGAAAAATTCTAAACAGTTTTTTTTTTTTCGAATGTTAATCATTTAAACTTGGGGCTATTCGCCGTTGAAACGGCAGCTATTTATTAGATTCATTATCCATGGGGGACAAGGAAAGGGTGTGTTCCCGTTTCGTCCTTGGTACCAGCACCCCAGATAGTGGAGGGATTGGATACTCCCTCCCATCCTCGAGCCCAACGGAGGGATTTCTCCCCCACAAAAACTACGGGAACTTTTAGGTTCGCTATTGCTGGTCGGATTTCAACTCGGATCTCGAATGTATTGTTCTTCAAGTACTGTAGATGCAGATATGAAAATACAGTAGAACCTCTGTAAGTCGAACTTCAAGGGAGACGTCAAATAATTCGAGTTGTAGAGTTTTCGACTTGTGGAGGATTTCGACATACGCGGATTTTGTAAGGAAGTATTCGACTTGTAGAGGTCTAGATTCTTTCTGACTTATTTTGAGTTAGTTAAAATGAATAAAAATTCAAGTTACTGAGGTAATAAACATGTTTACTTGCAACTTAAAAGTTATATTATGTACTACAATAAAAAATAATTCCGAAACAACCTTAGAATTAAAAAGTATTATGTATTAAAAAGTCAGTTATTATTATTTATTCTTTTTTGCTTTAGACAATTCGATCGTTCTCTATCTATAGCATTATCTAATGTATAAAGAGCGGAAAATTCTTTTTCTTCCGATTTGCTATTTTATTTTTGAGTTGGTTATTCTATTTACTGTATACTCATACATTGTTTTCTAAGAAACAACGACGTGCATTGTCGGCAAATCCTTAAAGTCGGTAACTTATTTTTCTTCGAGCTATAGAGGTAATTAGTTTCAAGTGATCGAGTTGTGAGGGTTGTAAAATCAAACATTGCTAACGTTCGGGATGCAGAGGTCCTATTTTTTTTTTTTTTTTTTTTTTTTCGAGTTATGGAGGGAAAATATGTACCAAAATGGCTTGTGGGGATGGACTCATTATTTTGACTTATAGACGGTTGAAATGTCGAGTCATGGAGGTTTTGGGACTTGAAGGGAAGAGAAGGGAACAAAAAATTATTTCGAGTTGTGGAGTTTTCGACTTAAAGAGGTTCTACTGTATATAACACTTTTTATATAAAATAGACTATAATTTATTATTATTTTTATATAAAATAGACTATCTATTTTTAACTTGTTCAGAGTCATGGTAACTCGAATTGTATTTAAGATTCAATTATATTTCAGAAAGCACCGCTTGTAAGATGTGTGTGCGAGTTCTCAGGAAAAAGTGACGAGAACACACATGAATAAGTTATCCTATAGTTATCGCTATTCGAGAATTTTAAACTTAATTGCGATGTGCTTATTACCGATGCATTTCTGAAAGACGAAATGTGTTTGATTCCAACCCCGAATGTGGATAAACTTGTTTCAAGAATGAATGAAAATTAAATTGAATATAGCATTCCATTTTTCATTAAAATTATACTTTCAAAATTTTACAACTTTAATCGAAATCTAATTAAATTGATATTTGAGAACGAAAATTCTTCTTTGCACTTTGCATCTTTAACTTCTTCCCAATTTCACCAAGCAAAACATGAGAGAATTTCGTAAAAACAAATTTTTTTTCTTCCAAAATAATTTCGATTTCGAAAAATATTTAATCCCTTCGCTGCTGCTTCTGGGAGCTTTTAAACTATATTTCTTTTTCTATATGAAAAACAAAAACAACTAATATAAAAAAAAAAAAAATTATGTCAATTCCTACTTTTTTTCCCACTAAATTGCAGAAAGTCCTTTATAAATAATTTTCATTCATTTTTTTTAAGTTTATCGGGCGCCATCTATGGGTAGACACATACAACTTAAATCTAAAAAAAAACTAAAATCAATTAATTAAATTTAATGAATGAATTAATATTTGAAAGAAGTGTATTCACATCCAGTGTCATCTACAAGTTAAAAAAATGCATTTGTACTTGAGTGAATGAATAAAAAGTATTTTTATGAAAGCAAATTTGAACAAGAAATATATAGGGTGAGCTAACAGGAATTGAAAAAAAAAAAAAAAAAAGGCCCTACGGAATAGACATTAGGTTTCAAGACGATGGTCTCTTCACCTGTGAGCGATAACCCATTACTCTGACTGAAAGAAGAAATATTAATCATTTCATTAAAACACTAAACGTAATTTGATGTCGATTTATTCCGATAGGATCCAATGCAGCCATGGGGATGTTAAATGTAAAGAGGGGTTTGCTACCCATTAAAGCACATTATTTTCTACTCAATGGTGGTACGTATTTTTACTTCTCCGTTATTAACTCTTTTATTAATGATTTGCTTTTAATATAGGAAGTGGATAAAAAATGATTTATGTAGCGCATAACGGATGTCTCGTTTCAAGTGAAATGGTTAAATGAATTTCTTTTTAAATTTTAAGGTAGAGAGAATTGAATAAAACTGGAAAGAAATAATTAAGTTGGTGTTACAACTTAATTATTTCTTATTACAACTGTGCATTGCAATTACATTCACAAATTAAATTGTTTGTGAATGTAAATGCTTTATTTGCATACATTTTTTTTTTAAATTTTATTTGTGAAAGAAAATTCGAAACCTTTACCCAGAGTCGCATAAAAATTTTTGAAGGTCTGATATTATGTAGAAGAAAAAAAGAAAAAAATGTTTAAAATTCTCTGAATGCTGAGGAGTGTTCGTTTAAATCACGAGCTGTCACGCGGTATGGTTTATTTTAGTGGGTATATAGGTGGCTTGGCTTGGACAGGAGGTCTAATTTTGAATTCTTATCCCAGTGTTCCAGGTGGATATGCCTCAGCATTTATTAGCAGTTAATTATGATATCAAACATTATCAAATATGAAATGTTTTTAGAAAAATAATATATCATAGGAAAAATCCAACTTAAATATTTCTCAATAAAACGAATAAGCTTTAGATTAAAGGAGTCTGTTGTATTTTGCCAAAAATAACTTTTATCAAAAGAGGAAAAATAAAAATTTTTCCAGAAATGTGTTACAAATTTTAAATTGCTTAAATTTCTGGGTTATCATTATTCACAAGGGAGGGGATACTCCATACCTTCTGAACTCCTGGTAAGTCTTGGTCTCACTCTGTTGAAGTATGCAAGCTGTTTATTATTGTGAAAACAAGTTGGGAAATATTATACTTTCCACGTCCCAAAGACAGACTTGCTCTGATTATCAGTATCAAGTCCTCAATTAAGGTCAATAGTCTTTATATAAATTGTCATAATAGTACGTTATTGTATTTATTCTGCCATTACCTATTTGTATGCATGGGTCTAAATGAATCTATGCGACCCACAGCAATCGATAGACAAATCTGCGTCATGTACGATCCAGTGGGATAGTTATGGCAAGGGTCTATAATATCTATGTATTTCAGTTTTATAGCTCAATGCAGTAATGTGTTATTTTAGCATAACAGCTGCATAATCCAAGCTTAATTGTTCATAAAAAAGTTTTAGTAACTATTTTAAACAATAGCTTACTTTACTCATAGGAATTTCATTGCATTTTATTTGGCGTTAATAATTAAGTTATGCAGTTTTACTACCCCAACATGAAAAGAATTATTGGTTCGAGGAGAATGACATTACAATCCAAGCTCAGCGATTTCATGTGCAATATAAGTGCTTGTCTTACATCTTGCAAATAAATTAGAAACGTTGTTGCAATTGACTACACCTTATAAACTGGACATTTATATAACTATACTGCCATTTTGTTATGCAACTGCTGGCTATTTCATAGACCGTATCTGTGTACAACATTTCAATGCAATTATCATAGGATCCAAAAAGTCGATACACCCATTAATTTACACTCATAAGCATGTATGTTGCAGATGAATATAAAATTCAATTCATGTTTTATGGATGATTGGACGATCAAGTTGTAGCAATCGTTTTAATTCAGCTAAAATACGTGTAAATAAATTATAGTTTAAAAAAAAAAAAACTTTTAGAGTTAATAAAACTAAAAAGTAAAAAATAATTGTTAACATAAGAATAAAATGACAGACTAGAAAATGAATGTCACTGTTCTAAAAGCGTGGGGCGCTTTGCATGACATTTTAAAACTAATTCGAATTTCGGAACGAAACTAGTGAAAAAATGATAACGATTGATATCCCACGCTAGAACAGTGACATTCATTTTCTCGTCAGTTGTTTTATTCTTATGTTAACAATTATTTTTTACTTTTTAGTTTGATTCACTCTAAAAGCGTGTTTTTTAAACTATAATTTATTTTACTTTTTAGTTTGATTAACTCTAAAAGCGTGTTTTTTAGTTTTTATAATTTATTTCTTACTTTTTAGTTTGATTAACTCTAAAAGCGTGTTTTTAAACTTTAAATGAGGTCCCGGTACGGAGGATTCTATAGTTCTTACAACAATTTAATTGTGAGCAAAACAAAGGGTAAATGCGAATAGGTTGAGCTAACCAGGTTTCGAACAGGGAATCTCCTGATCAGTAGTCAGGCGCGTTATCCGTTGTGCCACTGCCCCACGTAGGTTTTAATGTTTTTCATTCTACATGGGTTAAATTGCTCTTCATAAGTTAAAATAAAATCACTCATCCTGGCGATCCTAATCATTATGACATAATAAAGTTATCAAAATATTTTAGCGTCCTTGATAAGTCTGCAACGTTTAAATGAAATCTGCTCGCTTAAAGTAGAGCAAAATCGAGCTCAAAGAGTCAGTTACAAACAAACAAACAAACATACAGGTGAAACTAATAAAAAAAGCGTATTAAAAAAAGATGTGAGTATAATTTTATAAGGGCTGTCTTTTACAGGGAAGCAGTTTCATCGTGAATCTTCGAGGAAATGGCGCTATTGCAAACAGGCGGAAGAAGGGATTGCCGAAGTTTTTAAGAAACGCTAGATCGAATTTCTCGACAGTTATTTAGGAGATTGTCCGAGCAGAATTAAGAAATTTCATACTTACAATGCGAAAATTGATTAGAAATTAAAAATAAATATTGAGTGGTTACATAATTACGATTGTGTTGTTGCAGATTTCGAGACAGGAGATGTTTTATTCTTTTTTTTCTACAGGATAGGGTTGCCATCCCTACGCTCTATTGTCATATTAGATCGGTATCTACCATTTAAAGTTTTAAAGTGAATACCGTACCACTGCAAACATCCGAGCATGAACCCGAAACCTGTGGCCCCGAGAGCCGCAGTGATAGTTACTCGACCATCAGAAACCTCTTTAAGTGTCACTACTTAAAAAAAATTACAAATTTCTTTGAATCCTCCAATACAAGTAATTTATTATAACTCGGCTTATGGAATATAATTATTTTTACACCGTTGGATATTTTGGAAACCTAATTATTTTTTTATATCGTTGAATTTTTTAGAATATTTATCTACTATTATTATTATTAATGTATGCTCTGTTTATGACGTTTCTTTATTGAGATTGCTGCATTTCTTCCGATTCTCTGTGTTTGTAGCTCATGCAGGGGTATTACCTTTCATCACGGTATATGGCAAACAAATGGGCATCTCAGCGGAGGTCATTGGTCTCATCATGGCCATTTTATGCTGCGTCACTGTCGTATCGAGGCCTTTGATAGGAAGCATGGTGGACCATTTCCAAAAGCTGAAACTGGTCATGGTGTTCTTGGTCTTTGTTGACATTGCTGCGGACATGGGCCTCAACTTCATTCCTCCTCGTGCCGTTACGCATTCTTCTAATGGCTCGCTATTTTGTTACCAGAACCAATCATACCTCATACAGTTTAGAAACGATGACTGCGCAAAGAACTCTTCAGTCTGCGAAACGGACTGTGTTGTCTCGTGCAGTTTGTGCCTTTCTCACAGCACCATTTGTACCGAAGATTCGATTTCCAACAATAAGATTAAAAATCCCACTTACAATCGTCGTGAAAGACTTTATGAGCCTTACCAACTTCCAGATTGTTTCGAAAGGCTACGATTGGAGTGCGACGTCAACAGCACAACAACATGCAATGATGAATGGTTTGATGTATATGGTCACAAGTTTTGTCACCAGAACCAATCATATCTCATACAGTTTAGAAACAATGACTGCGCAAAGAACTATTCGGTCTGCGAAACGGACTGTGTTGTCTCGTGCAGTTTGTGCCTTTCTCATAGCTCCATTTGTACCGAAGGTTTCATTTTCAACAACAATAAGATTAAAAATCTCATTCACAATCAACGTGAAAGACTTTATGAGCCTTACCATCTTCCAAGTTGTTTCGAAAGGCTACGAGTAGAGTGCGACGTCAACAGCACAACAACATGCAATGATGATCTGTTTGATGTATATGGTTACAATCATCATAATTCATCGACTAATCCTACTCTCCAGCTTTGCTTGCTGGGCATATTTACGGCAATCATTTATATATGCAATGGTTCACTTGTCAGTTTATCTGATGCGGCTTGCTTTAATGCGCTGGGGAAAAAACCAGAACTCTATGGCAAGCAACGCATGTTTGGTACTATCGGCTGGGGTTCGTTTGCATTGTTAGCTGGATATTTGAATCAACTGTTCACAGGTGCATCCAGCAAGTACAGTTATTCGGCGGGATTTTATATGCTTGCTTTGCTCTTCGTCATTGACTTACTGGTGATATCAAAACTGAAACTGGAGGATGTGAAAGTGTCAAAGAATATATTCAAAGACGTCGGGAAGCTGTTGCTGAAGCCCAGAATTGCCATTTTTGTCTTACAAGTGTATTTCGTGGGCATTTTCATCGGAATGTCCAGGTCGTATGTCTTCTGGTATCTGAGATCTTTGGACGCGAGTCAGTTTATTCTGGGCTGCTCGTCCGCCGTCCAGTGCTTCCTGGGGGAGCTGCCCTTCTTCTTCTTCGCAGGGTGGATCATCGCGAAGATTGGCCATGTCAACACTCTCACCATGTCTTTCTTGGCAAATGGGCTGAAGCTCTTGAGTTATTCGTTTCTGGAGAACCCGTGGCTGGGACTGCCCATAGAGTTCCTTCAAGGACCCTGCTTCGGCACCTTTTACACAGCGATGACCTCCTATGCGAAGATCATTGCTCCAGAAGGAACTGAAGCCACCGTGCAAGGATTGGCAAGTGGAACTTTCGAAGGATTAGGTAGGTACACTTTTTTTTTTTTTACTTACACCCTTTTACACTTTTCTCATTAATGATATCTACATTAGTTACTTCTGTGTTTTTATCTGAGTGATGTAAATAAATTAAGTTACAGAAATCTTACATCATAACCATTACCAGGTTTATACTAGTGATGCTTTATTCTGTTTCAACTTGTGCATCTCAATTCTGTTTCAACTTGTGCATCTCAATTCTGTTTCAACTTGTGCATCTCAATTCTGTTTCAACTTGTGCATCTCAAACTTCTGTTTCAACTTTGTGCATCTCAATTCTGTTTCAACTGGTGCAGCTCTATTCTGTTTCAACTTGTGCAGCTCTATTCTGTTTCAACTGGTGCAGCTCTATTCTGTTTCAACTGGTGCAGCTCTATTCTGTGCAGCTTCAACTGGTGCAGCTCTATTCTGTTTCAACTGGTGCAGCTCTATTCTGTTTCAACTGGTGCAGCTCTATTTCATTCAGCTGTTTCAACTGGTGCAGCTCTATTCTGTTTCAACTGGTGCAACTGCTCTATCTATTCTGTTTCAACTGACGCAGCTCTATTCTGCAGCTCTATTCTGTTTCAACTGGTTTCAACTGCAGCTCTATTCTGTTTCAACTGGTGCAGCTCTATTCTGTTTCAACTGACGCAGCTCTATTCTGTTTCAACTGACGCAGCTCTATTCTGTTTCAACTAACGCAGCTCTATTCTGTTTCAACTAACGCAGCTCTATTCTGTTGCGAGTGCTGAAGATGTATCTTGTTACTTACTATTGTAACATTATCTAATATCTCTTCAATGTTAATAATGATAAAAGAAAATTCAATTATTTCTTGTAAATATTTTACTGCGCATAAAACGAAATCTTATTTTTTAGATTACATAAGGAATTTATTTATTAAAAAAAATATTAACTTTTATTTAACATTTTTGAATTGGTGACATTTATTTGTATTAACATAATATTTTATCGTTTTTTCTCACTTTAACGGAATTTAATAAAATAATTATGTAAACCGATTTTGCTTTTATAAATAATTTTTCTAGGTGGAAAAGATTTTATGTTCATGAATGTTAATGACTATAATTGTGATCGTCGTTTCAAAATTTAATACTGATATCTTCGTTTTGGAATAAAGTATTCATCATTTAAATTTTCAATTATTTTTATTTTTCATTTAAATTTTTAGTTACAATTTTTAAGATAATGAATTTAAAACAAATTTCTCTGGCGTTTTCTATTGACATCAAATAAAATATTAATTATTTTTAATAAAAAAATATATATTGTTTGAAAATGATTTCGAACATCTTATGTGATTGGCTGTTTCTTCCGAAGGTGTGGCAACGGGCAGCCTGATTGGCGGATACGGATTTCGAAATTTCGGTGGACGCGCAACATTCTTCTGGACTGGGATGACAGCCTTTGTTTGTGCAGGAGTGAACTTCGTGGTTCAATGCACTCTGAACAGGAAGAATACTTCGAAATGAACAATTATTTAAATGTGATTTAAAAAAACTAACGAAATTGTAATACATTAACAGGCAATTTTTATATAAAAAAGGTTTATGGACCAAGTTGTATATGTTCTGAAGGTTAATATTGATACATATATAATATGTTATTTAAAATAAACAGCTGATTTTGTTGTTGATTTTTTTAATTTCTTATAAACACTATTTTTTCACACATCGGGGGTCCATTTATGTCTAATTGTCATGAAAAGCGTTTTTTAATTTGTTTTGCGGTATCGCGAAGTAAAATTGAATAATTTTAAAGCTCTATGAACAATATTTCATTGTTAATATCACAAGAGTTTTTTTTTTTTTTTTGAAAGTTATTATTGTTCATATACGAGATTCATTTTCTTCAAATGTGTATTTTTATTAATATATTTAATAAATGACAAAAACGCAATTTTTTTTTTCTAAAATAAATTATTAAGATACTATCTTTCACTCCTTTTTATGCATAAATTCTTTAGATATTATCTCTGTTTTTTTCATTAATTTTAATATAAATAGCGATTTTGCTAAGTACGCTATTTTTCTGAAATTTTTAATAAAGTAATATTACCTATCAATTTAAATTTTACGTAATTATAAACATAGGATTTCTTAGATTTTTAATAAAGAAAACAAATAACTTTGTAATATTTACAATACTTTTCTTTGTATATTTTGCATTGATTATGAAAAAGAAATATTATTGCTAATAATTGCCTTTTTCAACATTTAATTTTTAAACAAACAAACAAAATGGTTGTACTTCATGATTTATTTTTTAAGGAGAAAACATTTTTTTTTTTTTTTGTTCTTTTCTAATAATCTCATTTGTTTGTGCCTAAGAGAGTCCTGTACTTCCTAATAGAAAATTTGTTCTTTATGCAATTTTACTTTAAAAAAAATTTAATCACCCATTTTTGTTGTCTTGACCTTTTTACGATGTCAACAATATCTATTTTTTTTTCCTCGCAGTTAAGCCTCTCGCATCAGAATTTGTAAGAAGTACAGAGTTTTTATTGGATTGAAAGCAAGTAATTTCGGTTTCTCACCATTTAAGTGCATGGTAAAAACCGAATGTACTTTATTGCCAACTCAACAGTTTTATGGAAAAAATCATCTAGAGTGACAAAAAAAAAAAAAAAAAAAAATTACTATAAATGACAATCTTTCAAAAAGGTGCAAATAGGAGCAACATTTTATCCCTCAGATTTGTTATTGTATTGAAAAAATATATATATATATATATATCTTCGAGAAATATACTGATAAATTAACTCTTCTGTATTTAAAAATATGCACATGATGTTTCCGATAAAATTGAATCCTTTTAACACGCTTGAAATGGAGAGTGCAGCGAAACACTTGAAAAAGATAGTAAAATGGATGGTACAGTAAAAAAACCGCACATGAACTTCGAATTAGTGGCCATACAGGATTCAAATTTTAGAAGGGGAGAAAAAGGCTTCTTCGAGCGAATTCCTTGCTGCTGTAAATCGTTTGGGAAAAACGGACCCAAAAATATGTCGATTTTTGGTTATGGAGCCGGAAATGCAATAGAGAAACTATTTCTCCCCTAGAACTTTCGAATCAATTTGTATCTTTTCAATAGCCAATAATTTAGCATAATTAAAAAAAAAGTGGCCCGTAAAATTTCATAATTATATGGAGTGTAGAAATGTATGCATTTCAAAGGGGAAAAAATTCGGAATCTGGTTTTATAGTTTGCCTTTTTAGCCATTTCTCTCTCGAACACTTTCTAGAAAACTGTTTCCCGGTTGAGGACAATAAATCAATTTATTCTTTTTGTTTCGGTACATTTTATTAGAAAAAAATATCGGCGGAAAGAGATTGTGAAGAAATAGTTATAAATAAATAAAAAGAATTTTGAAACAAAAAAAAAAAATGTTTAAAAATGTAATATCAACTTCAAAAATTTATCATTTTAATTTTGAAGAAAAAAAAAAAAAAATCGCTATAGATGAAAAGACGACATCATTAAATAGTCCCATACACAAAATAAGGTTTCTGTTCAGTAAAAAAAAAATGACATTTTATCTGAGATTTCATAATTATACTCCAGATAAAAATTTGACAGCAAAGTGTCAAAGTTTTTAAGTAATGCTGGAAAATACACACACTTCTAATATTGCGCTTGGTGTGCACGCGCGCATATTATGAAACCAATATTCTAATGTAAGTAAAAAACGCTCGTCAAGGGGTTTTCTTCGAACAAATCTTTTTTTCAAAAAACAGTCGCTGCCAGTCATCTTATGCCTGAAAACGACAGAAGAATATTAATAGAATGTAATAGTTAGTTTATATAACGCGCGACTTTAAACTCTTCCCTCCCCCTACTTCTTCCCCCGGAACCTCCACACGTTCCATCTTTCATTTTAACGATCTGCTTTTGGAAAAGGTAAAACAAAGATCAGAAGAGTCACAAACAACTCGCGCAGAGAAGCATTTCAAGAAGCCCAGTTGAAGAAGGATTTAGATTGATCGTTTTCCTGTTTTTCCTGACCCTCCCAAAATGGTGCAGCACCCGACGGATCAAGTAAGATTTGTTCTGTAGACATTTTCATACACTTTATATGTCATGTACAGACAAGGCCGGGTTTAGATGAAAAGAGGCCATAGGCTATTCCACTTATGAGGCCCTTTCACCTCCCATTTTTAAATTTGCAAATTACTTATTATGTTTGTTTATGAGTCGTATGTGTAGAATTTCTCTTTATTTTCATTTTAGTGTTAGAATAGTGTCATTCTGATTTTGTTAACAATTGGAATGTAGGCCCCTCTTGATCTTGAGGCCCTAGGCTAAAACCTAGTTAGCCTATAGGAAAATCCGGCCCTGACTGAAGCTGGTCTACTCTGTAGAAAACTTGCTTTCGCAGAAGAAACAAGTAATACGAAAAAAAAAAATTTTTTAATGTCAATTCCTACTTTTTTTTTTCCACTCTATTGCAGACAGTCCTTTATAAATAATTTTCATTCATTTTTTTATGTTTATCGGGTGCCCTCTATTAGTAGATACATGCAACTTAAATCTAAAAAAAAAACAAAATTAATTAATTAAATTTAATGAATGAATTAATATTTGAAAAAAACTGTATTCACATCGAGTGTCATCCACTACAAGTTCAAAAAAAAAAAAAGGCTGTATTTGAACTTGAGTGGATGAATAGAAAGTATTTTATGAACGATAGAAATTTCAACAAGATATATATAGGAGAGCGTGAGCTAATAGAAGGAATTAAAAAAAAAAACTTGTGAAAGGCGTGCTTAATGTTTGGACTTCTTTTGAAATGCGAAACACATTCATAAGAGCGAATGCTGCTTGGGTTGTTTTTTTTAATGACTTTCATAATTACAAGCTTCGAATGTCTTATTTCTAGCATTTTTATTTACAGTTTTTTTATGATGTTATTAGGTATAGAACACAAATTTGCAATTAATCTTTTTCTTTGTTCACTTACGCTCAGTGACGCTGAAAAAGTATTGGTGGGAATCGCTGCATTAGATAGGCCACGACAGACGTTTGGAATACAAGGAATGAAGTCATTATTAAGGTTTGATTTGATTGTCGCTCTACGGTCATCTTGTGCACACATAGGATAAACGTACCGAGACCTACAGTTAAAAGTGGATTCCAAACCACTCACGAGCATCCATGGCACCGCCGGGACTCGAACCCGAAACCTGTGGTGCCGAGCGCCAGAGCGCTAGCCACTCGGCCACCAGGCCCAGGTCATTATTAAGGAGCAAAAAACTAACGTAGAAGCTTTAGTATCATCGAAGAACATTGGTAGTGTTGCTAAACTAACTTATTAAAAACTTTAATTTCAATTAACAGGAGTAAATGAAAATATTGGATTGGTTTGATATAAATAGACATCCACATTATTAAGGAATCTGTGTTTTGCATAAGTCCTTTGCATATTACAGCAGCAAAAAAAAAAAAAAAAAAAAAAAATTAGAAATTGACTCTTAAAGACAGAAAATAGCTTAAATTTTGCCTTGTTTAAATCAACATGTTTTCTGCTTGCAAAATCATTCGACAGCATCCATCTGAAAAAACACAATACAATTAAAATAAAATCGGGATATAATAAGAAAAAGACTTTAAAAAAAAATTCACAATAAAATACAAATGCAAACGATCGTTTAAGGTACACGAACACCTTCGAAGGAATGTTTTTGAAATTTTTTATCTTTGTACACATTTTTGGATTGAATGTATCTAAAAACTAATGATTTCACATAAAAAAATTTCATTATTATTTTTTTTAAATTTTTATAAGCTGAAATAAGGGTAAAAATGGCCAAAAATTGATATTGTTACAAAACCTGAAATCAAATCAATATTTTTAAATTTCTAAGTTTGTATTTGTTTGTACTAACATTTTACAGTGAATAGACCGCTGGTAAATTTATATCTTTATTATTTATTATTTTGTGCTAGTTTAAATGCTGTCGACACAAAATTCTTCCAAAATTTGCATGTAATTCCAAGTTTAACAATTAAAATAAAGAATATTTATGTAGCTATAATCATTTCAGAGGTCTGTTCCCTGAAAATATTTATGAAAAACATAAATTCAAAGTTTTTTAGCATTTGGATCAAAATTACTTGTGCTATGGTGTTTCACATGAAAACAAAAAGCATAAAAATTCATTCTGCGAAAAAGCTAAAAACAACTTTTAATTAGAGATATTACTTTTAAAAATGTTGTAAATATATTAAAATGACATTGAATCATCAAGTTCATAGTCTTAAAAAATATAGTTTTATTTTTCCTTAAAGCTCTAAATATTTTCTGAGGTTTGTTTTGAAAAAGTTAAAATTTGCTCGACAAAATTTTTTTTACAACTTCCTCCTATTTGCAAAGGATTTTAATATGAAATGACCTGGATTTAAAATATTTAGCCTTTTTTGCAAGTGTTTTGATTAAATATATTCAAAACCTTTGAATTTCACATAAAAATATCAACTTTAACTATTTTTTATACGATTTATTCTTTAAAATATGGATAAACATTGCAAAAAATGTGATATTGTTGCAAAACTTGATAATTCAAAAATAAATAAAACATGAATAGTTTTTTTCCTTTGCAAGTATTTTTATGCTGGGAATATCCTTATGTAGGTAATATACTGTTTTCAAATTTATATCTTAATTATTTATACATTTTTGTATACTTAAAGTTTGTCGACGCAAACTTTTTTTTTTTTACAAATTTACAAAAATTCTTAGTTTAAAAACTGAAATAAAACTAATTTATGAATTTAGGTTAATTTCCATGTTCTATTCCTTTCATACATTTAAAGAAAACTTTTACATGAAGTTTCAAAGCATTTAGAACAGAAATATTTTTATTATGATGTTTTGAATGAATACAAAATGCATAAAAATTCAAATAAGAAATAATTAAAACCAACTTTTAAATGTAAATAAAAACAAATGTACATACATAAAAATGATATTGAGCTTTAAATTCTCTTTTATTAATATAAACACCTATTTATTTGTTTTATTTTCTTTAAATAACTTCCAACTTAAAAGTACCATTTATCAATTTTTCTTCGGCAATATTGAAATCACTCAAATTTATAACTCAAATTCTTTGTTTTTCAATTAACAAAAGTTTTTAAATAAAATGTCCTTGATTTTCAACTTGCAACTATTATAATACCTTTTATAAAATTTTAATGTTATCATTATATCAAATAATTGCAGAGGTTACTTCATTTTCACACTTTTCAAAAATCCTTAAAATTCATCATCTTTCGTTAAAATTATATTGTCTATATTATATTATCTTGTTAGATCACATTTCATTTTAGAATTCTTAATCAAATACAACACATGTTGACAAACTTAAGCATAGAAAAGTTCAATGTTTTGATTCACAACTTTTCATTCCATATATTTTTATTCCAATTCAAATTCAAACTTAGAAAATAAAAAAATATTGATAATCAAATCAGGTAATACTTACATACATTTGATTTATTTCGCATAGAAATAATATAAATTTCATACAATATAATTTTCACAAAATTTAAAGTAGTATAATAACAATAATATTCAGAACATGAGAATTTTACGGTTATGTAGTACAGGCATCGAGACACGGCGCCATCTAAAAATAGTCATTATATTGTTCAAAAATGAAGCTACGAATTCCTCTAATTGCAGTATTGCAACCCTAAAGAAATTGGCGGGAAATTGGCGAAAATTCAGGGTTGCAAGATTGGCGCTTTCCTCAATGCTAGATTTTAACGGATTTTTCATTCAAATACAAAAAAAAAAAAAAAAATCTGAATAAAAACTATCCTATGTCTCAAGTTGGAACAAAACACACATTTAAAAAAAAAAAAAGTTAAAATCGGATGGTTAGTTTCGGAGTTCATCGCGAACAAACATCGTGACACGGGAATTATATATAATAGATATGCATTTTATAAATTTAGCGAAATATATATTTTAGGAAAATAAATGAATTTAAAACTTTTTCTTTCTAACGCAGCTAATAGAGACATCTAACAGTTATCTTTATGCTATAAGTGAGGGGCTGTTACTCATTTAGCACTACCTAGGGGGCATGTTAGCCTGAAGATATGCTACGGACGCGAGTCACACTAAACCCGCAGTGCTCTACGATCCTATTAGATCGGGACCTACGGTTTAAAGTGAATTTCGAGCCACTACAAACATCCATGGCACCGCCGAGAACTAGAACCCGAAACCTGTGGTACCGAGCGCAGGAGCGATAGCCACTCGGCCATTAGAATACCCAAAAATTAAAATAATTAAAAATTAGAAATTTAAAATGTCAACAATTTGACTTGCCGCTAAATTAGCAAATGCTCGGGGCACTGCAAATGCAATTAATTCAAACTGCAAAAACAAACTGCAAACTGCAAAAACTTTAAATTAGCAAATGCAATTTGTTTCTCAGGGGGCACTACTGTGCATTGTGCCTCGTTTTACATTTACGACTATAAGCGGATATCCTCAGCAGTGGCATCGGCGCGGATATCCGCCTTTCTTTCCTTCTCGAGTCCAAACTTTCCGACTCAGGAATTTATCTTACCGATAACAGGCCTAGATTAGGATTTGTTACAAGTGCTCATAATTCTGAAACCCCACACGTAGTTCATCGGGCTCTTAGTTTTTTCATTTTTTTCGAAGGCAAACAAACTGTTTTTTCTAGATCTATAACAATTCAGATACAACCAGTTTAGTTTTATTCTCTATAAGCTACACATCAGTATTCCTTATACGAGCAAACAAACAGATTTCAATAGTTGTTGTTGTGTCTAATCCTCAATGTCCTGCAGTGCGGGACGGGCATCCCATGAGTGATCTACTGATGGATGGAGGGAACAGGGTGCAGCTTCTGTTGTGAGGGAGCACCCGTAGGTAGAAGTCTGACTTTTGCTCCGTGACGCTCTTACAGTCATAGGAGACCGGGTTCTACGGCTTAGATTTCAATAGTTGCCGTCACTGCTTGCAGAAATGGGAAGCTGGTTGCTTTTTTGTTTTCTCTCATACGCCACACAAATGTTGGGGCAGCTACCCCTAAAAGCCTGGTAGATGATGTTTCATTCACTCATTGTTCGTTGGGGATGGGGGAGTTCGTGACGTACATCAGTGGAACACGAGGGTCACAGATGTCCAACAACAACAAAAAAAAAAACTTTGTAGATGGAAACGCCATTGACGTAATTTGAGAAATATTTCTCAAAAGGATTAAGTTTTTCCAATATAATTACTTTTCCTTTTGTTGTGGTGTGTACATGTTGTGTGGATACCCCTAAAAGCCTTTCTGGTAGAAGCTTTCCGCTAATTTGTTCGTTGAGGGGGAAGGGGTGGGTGAAGTTCGCGACATACATCAGTGGAACTGATGGTAACTGGCTAACGCTCTGGCCTTTGGTACTATAGGCTCCAGGTTCGAATTCTGGTGGATGTTTGTGAGTGGTTCGGAATCCACTTTAAACTGTAGGTCCCGCTCTGTTTAGCTCTCGTAACCAAACTGTCGCTGTGTAGCATAGGTTTCGGGTTCGAATCTTGGCGGCGCCATGAATGTTTGTTCTGAATCCACTTTAAGAGTAGGTTCCTGCCTCACATGACCATAGAGTGTCACAGAGCCCAATCAAACTTCTCACCAACATTCCCAAACCGTAAAGGGGCAACTCAGCTCTAGGCATTGTGATGTGGTGTGGTGTACTAGTAGTAGTGGAACACGAGGACCACGGATGTCCAACAACAACAACAAAAAACTTTGAAGATGGAAAGGCCATTAACGTATTTCGGGAAATGTTTTTGAAAAGGATTAAATTTATTCAGTATAATTATTTTTGCTGATGATTGTCAGAAAAGGAGGAAAATGTTTCAGAGGATTTTGTTGTTCTATAGAGCAATTACATGAGAACGCCATTCCAAAATTTTTCAAATTCCATTGATGTAATCCTTTAAATCCTATTTCTTCCATGTTTTACGGTAATAGGGGATAAATTATAGCTATATATAAAGGAAGAAAAAATAAGCTTTTTTTTCCTTGTTATGAATATTCTGTGGCACACGAGTCGACAGGTGCTTAAAAATCGAAGGACACTTTTAACTCTGTTCTAAGAAAATAAGGCAAATTTTGCGTCTTGAGTGTACAAAAATGTTGGCAAACGGACAAAATCTCATTATCTTTTTTTTTTTAAAGCAATATTATAGCTAGATTTAGGCTGAAAGAACACCACCACCTGATCTGCGGAAACCTTAAGAGTAGAATAATAAACGAAACTGTTTCAAGATTAACCAAAGCCTGAAATAAGACAGACACAAAAAGTGTAATTTCTCAAAGGTGGGTTCCTGCTCTGGAACCCTGAATACCCTGGGTCAAAGTACTCGGTATTTGAACAACATTATCATGAATTATTCAGATGATTTCGCCGACCTAATACCTTTTAAACTAAGGGAAAAATCGAGAAAACAAATATATCATTCACCTAATTTAAACGAATGTGAATTTCGAAGTAAAAGAAGAATTAAACATTTTATACAAAGGAAAGTGATTCGTATCGGTAGTGATTAGATAAATGCAGGAAGTGATTCTTCTTCAGTATGCATTTATTTCAATGTATCACTTCGATACATAGGCAAGAATGGCCAAATGTCTAGCGCTCTGGCGCTCGGTGCCACAGGTTTCGGGTTCGAGTCCCGGCGGTGCCATGGATGTTTGTAGTGGTTCGAATCCCCTTTAAGCCGTAGGTTCCGGTCTCCTACGATTTTAAGAGCGTTACGGAGCAGAAGTCGGACTTCTACCTACGGGTGTTCCATCAGAACAGAAGCTGCACCCCTCCAACCCTCCTTACATGAGGGATACGACAACAACAACTTTACATAATTCCGCAGACGGAAAACGATTTTGTTTTAGACTTCCTCTTTTAATTGGACAAAAGATGCGCATTTTACAAACCTGATGTATCAATCCGATATGAGAACATTTTTTTTTTTTATTCATTGTTGGACCTTGCATACATTTAAATTTGAATCCGATATGAGAACATTTTTTTACTTACTTCTAACTCTCGACTTTTTATCGCAATGCTAAGAACTACGTAAGACTAAATGTATTTAGAAAATGAGTGAAATAAATTCAATGACTTTGATTGATATTTGTAAAAGTTTTTTTTCTTCTTATCCCACTTGGTAGACAGCAACATCTATACCAACTCCAAGAACTCGTGTGGTCTCATAGAAGAAGGGGAAGGGGTGGGGAGCTTCTGTTGTGATGGGGAGGCCTGATGTCCAATTGACTAGCGCTCTGATCTTTGGTACCACAGGTTCAAGGTTCGAATCCTGGCGGTGGCATGGATATTTGTGAGTGGTTCGGAATCCACTTTAAACTATAGATCCCGGTCTGTTTAGCCCTCATAAGATGACAGTAAAGCGACAAACCAAACCAAATCAATCTGTTGTGGTGGAACAACCGTACATAGAAGTCTACTGCCTACGAGCACTACTACCTACGAATTTTTGGGGCAATTACCCCGCATTTAGGGAAAAAACCGGAAAACTTCCACCCGGTAATCTGATTAACGAGTCAAGATGGCGAACATCGCAAACTCTATGAGTCTCCTCGTTTTTGAAACAGCGTCTACAACAAAGCTGCTAGCGGATTGGATTTGCGCCCGAATGTTCACCAGCGTTACGCGTTATCACTGAACCACGAGTTTTTTAAAAATATTTTTTTCATTAGCAGAGTCATTTTTATAATTTTATAGGTGTAGTATTTGCATTCACTTAAAAGATATTCTTGTATTCTAAATTTGCTTACAAATATGTTTATATAGATTATATAGTGTGTGTGTACATATAGTGTGTATATATATCATGTAGTGTGTGTATATATATTATATAGTGTGTGTGTATACATAGTGTGTATATATTATATAGTGTATGTGTTTGTATACCCTATAGAACTAATGTTACTAAATGGCACATGTAGCAAAGTATTGTACAATAGCTAAAGACAAGCAAAAGAAAATTACAAATTTTAATCACATAGATGCTATATGTATAATGCATATCTGTTCTTATTATGAAGAACTGATAAGTGATTAAAAAGAATACCTTTCGTAAAATATATAGATCTTCTGCAAATCTATAAAGCTATAAATGCTTCTATAAATTTTCTATAAAGCTTTTTATAAGTCTCAGTGCCGAAAATAGTCTTACTTGGTTTGCTATAAAAGCAGTTGTTGTCTTTGCAAATGAGTGCAAGATAGAACGGCGCAGGTGAATTGCCTACTTAGCATATCATTTTTATATTCATTCTCAGAGTTTTGAAAAAAAAAATTATTATATTTATAAAAAATATCGGGAATCAGATTTTTAGACCGATTGCTTCAGAAATGCTTGACTCTGACGCATACTTAACTTGGAATAAAAACAAACTTTTTTAATATGGCTAACCAAAATAATAATAAACTGAATAATCTACATCGAAACTGAATGATAAAAACGAGTCAGGGGATTGATTCCATTATTCCAGCCGGTCACCATTAAGTTAAATTAAATGTTAAAAACCTTTAAAAAAAAAAAAAAAGTCTGTTTTTCCTCGTGGAAGAAGTTATTTCTGGATTGTTTTCTGCATGTTAATGGGCTCTCTCCGATTGCATGAGCATGTCAAACCCGATTTTGCAGCCCCTTCGGTTATTTAGAGGGTTTACGAATGTTGTAATGCTAAAGCACGTTGCACGAAGGACGTGGAAAACACGTGCTTCGTTTTTGAACTGTGTTGCGAGATGTCTGTGTGTCTGGCAAAAAACAACAACGCCTAACGGCGTGTGTGGCTCAAAAGGAATAAATCCTGTAAAATGTACCGCCTATAACGTCTGAGATGTACTTTATTCACTTGAATATGTACATGAATAATGGTCATTTTGTGGGAAAAAGGATTTATGCAACAAGTTCTTTTTAAAAACATTGCGCTTTAAAAATTATTACTTTGTTGGCAAATGTTTCAAAATGTTGCAGATTTGGTTTATGCGAGTTTATCTTGATTTGGATGTTTTTAAATTTCTGGGAATTTCCTTACAGTTATGACATGATCAGCTATGAAAGTAAAGTAAAATTCTACACAACGAAATTCCTTGATAAACAAATAAATACGTGTTTATTTTTATTTTTTGTAACTATTTATTATATTCATTCCTCAAATGATTTGTGGATTTACCAGGTTTCTATTAAGTATCACCTCTTATAGAAATAAAATAAATTTGTCTACAAATACCTTAAAATGTAGAAGACCACTTTCATTGTTGAAGAGACATTGTTCACAGCAGCTATATCACATAGAAGAATCACAAAAAACTGACAGTTTTTAATTTCAAAATAAATTGGCTTGATCTTCCAGCGCAACAAATATTTTCAAGAGGAATATTATATATATACACAGTCCAGTCACATTAATGTGGCCACCTGTCAAAAGCCAGAATATACACTGCTTGTATATTCTGGCTTTAAATGGAGTGTGGTATTAAGTGGAATTCTTTCTATACACTCCACTGCAATGTCCTGCCACCTGCCTTTTGTGATGGGTTATTTCATGTTGACGTCAAAAGTAGGTGGTGGTCACATTAATGTGACTGGACTGTGTATTTATAGGTAGACAGTTAGATAGATTTCGGCATTTCTGTGATATCCTTGTACATTAATATTCTTTGCTTTGAATAAAAGCTCCAGCTGAATGTATTTGTCCACTTTTTCAACATTTTGTCTAAATCAGCGCATCGACGAACAAATGGATGAAAACATGTAAAATAAATTGGATGAGGATAATCTTTAAACTTTTACCGTTGTGTCGATAAAAATGACTATAAAATATTACTAGATAATGCTTTAAAATATATAACAAGTAATATAAAAAAGTTTTTTTTAAGTCCATTCCTATTTTTTTTTTTCACTCTATTGCAGAAAGTCCTTTATAAATAATGTCCATTCATTTTTTTAATCTATCTGGCGCCATCTATGGGTAAATAGATACAACTTAAATCTAAAAAAAAACTATAATTAATTAATTAAATTTAATTACTGAATGAATATTTGAAAAAACTGTATTAGCATCCAGTGTCCTCCACTACAAGTTCAAATACATTTTTTTAAACTTGAGTGGAGGAATAAAAAAGTATCTTATGAACGATTGAAAATTTGATCAAGATTATATAGGGAGAGTGGGAGCTAATAGTAGGAATTAAAAAAAAATGAGTCAATATGCATCTGTTGAAAATCTTCGATCCAAGAAATAAAAAATTTTTAAAAATTATTTAGTGCTTCATATCAAATTATATATATTTATTTTTCGCGTAAAGTTTGGGCAACCAGAAGTTACACAAGCTGTGATTCGTCTTAACAAGCTTGGGCATACCCCGTTTTGCATTGTTCGATTGCAAAATACGAAAAAATACGAAATTTTCTCTCTTTTTATATTGTGCATATACAGACGAAAAAAAAATCCCTGCACAACGGACGACTCAATATTTATTTTTAACGGTGGTAATTCGTAATTATAAAAATATGATATTTGAAAAGCAATAGTTGCAATTTTAATTAACAGAATGAATAAGCAATGAATCTGCTGTGCATTCATTTCCATGTTGTAAATAAAAAAATCTTTACAGTTTGTATGCAGAAACCGCGACTGCCGATGTTCATCCTATGCCCATTTAAGTGTCCATTTATTCCATTAAATTATGTCCATTTTGTCCTTTTGCCCAAATGGGACAATCTCTTTTCAGATTTGGATACAGGATTAAAACAGGAAAAAGTACCCAGTTAATGTCGTAACAAAGTAATTTAACTAATGAAAAATATATTTTTCCGAAATGTTTTGTATGCCGACGCCTTTTAGACTAGACGATCCAATCCTTTCATAATGACATATTCGCCTTGCTGCAACATCTCCGCTTACGTCATTTATTTTTCAACTTCACGACGTTTATTCCAAAACCACGCTTTTTCGACGTTTTGAAATTGCGCTCAAAAATATAGATGTAGTTATTTTTAAATACGCAAACCTATTTGGATCCACACATATTTGCAATCAATCCTTTTCAGGCATGAATATTTCAAAAAATTGATCCATAACGATCGTTTGATGAATCACTATTGCGATTGTTCACTAAACAAAACAGTCAAATTCGAATTAAATAACAATAATAATAACTTATTTAATGAATGGAATATTACGTATCAAATTCTTTGTCTTTTTTATTATATTATATAACTGAATTTTTGTATATATAATATTTTAGTATGTATAACATATTAGTCTATAAATATGTTAATACATGTTCATTATTTTATCAATCTATAACATGTTAATTATTTTATATTATTTAATTATTTTCGTGCTTAATTTATGTTGTATTAAACACACTTAAAGTTATTTTCTGCCTTCCACCACTCATTTACTGCATTCATTTACAGTGAATGCAGTAATTGAATTTCATTTGAGAGATTGGATCGTTCATAGGCAAAAATTCGTATGAAGCAAAGGTAATCCACGAAATACCCAATCAACGAGGCGCGATGCAGTGAGAAGCCTAAAAATACATCAAACCCGTATTAAATATAAAAGCTTATTTAATGAAGGGAATATTACGTATCAAATTCTTTGTTGTTTTTTTTTATTATATTATACAACTTATTTCTTTTGTATACATTTCAGTATTTTATCTACAATACGTTAATTTTTTTTACATTATTTAATCATTTTAGACCTTCATGTGTGTAATAATAAATAAGTTATTTTCCATCTCTTTTTCCTTCTCATTTACTGCATTCACATTTAGTGGATGCAGCAATTGATTTCATTTGCGAGTTTGGATCGTTCATACGCAGAAAATTAGCATGCAACAAACTTTTTAATCCATGAAATATCCGATCAACAAGGCGTGGTACACCGTGCTTTGTGAGAGACGAGAACAAAAAAAATGGCAAATGGCTTTTTCAGTTTTGCTACAATGTCAAAAACTGGAAAAGAAATCACCGATAGCACTAATCTTATAACTATCGATTCTTTGTTGAGTTTCGCAAGAATTCAGGTTTATGTAATTGAACCTCGAATAGAAACAAAAACGGTTCATAAACTGATAATGTTGGCGGATAACAAACAAGTCTATTTTTTTTCGTCTTTAGCCGTGAGTGACTACCTTCAGCAAAGACGCGTTATATAATTCGTTGATTAAAATGTTCCAAAAGATCTGATAAATGTGAAACATTGTTTACTATGTGCGATGTTGCATGAGAGTTCAAAATCTTTGAACTCCAATACTTGCGTTGCAACAGTGTTGAACAAAGTTATGGCATAATCCATTTCTCTTAATTATAAGATCTATTTATGAGTTCTGTTTTCGGAGAATCGTCAAAATGTTGAATGCTTCACTCATGTGAGAGTCTCACTTCCGCAATGGAGGTTCCAATTTGAATGTGTTCTTTACCAGACGTAGTGCATTGAAACAAAACTATGTAAAAACGAGTAAGTAATTAAAAAAAAACCCTACATTTTATAGCATAGATTATTTTATAATACAAACAATTAATGCATGCATTTTATCTTGATATTTTTTTTTTTGTTCCAATAATGATAAACGAATTCTTGTTTTATTCGAAAAATATTAGCTTTTTCTTTTCAATTTTTTAAAAATATTTAAGTTGCGAATATTTAAGTTAAAACTTCTTGGTCTACCCAATCACGGAATTAAAAAAAAAAAAAAAAATTCTGAATGAAAAGAAATTCAAGAATGTTGTTCTGTGTTTTAACTTATCACGAGACTATAGACTGCACATAATTTACTTGATTATTTGCTAAATAGCTATCTTTAGAGTTAGTTATTTTTGTGAGTCAACCAATAGAACCTTTGAAACTATACATTTGTAATACATTCATGTTTTAGCTATGTATTGAAAGAGTTCTTTAAAAAAAAAAAAAAGAGTTCTTTTTCTTCTTATTAAAAATACTAAATTGTAAATACTAATTTTTATTATAAATGATTATAAATACATTTTGTTTTTGGATAGAAATACTTTGATTTCTTTTTCAATATCGAATTAATTTCATGTAAATGTTTGATTTTTGTGGCGTGCTTTTCGTTGAATAAATTATTAAAATAGCTTTTGTTTTCTCCTTCCTTCAGGCCGTTAATCATTTATTCATTTTCTTTAAATATTAATTAATATTCTTTTGACTCTGTCAGTTTTATGTTAGGTTTTTTTTTTATGTTCTAAACGTACACATCTATCAGAGATAGATTAATATAATATAATATAGATATAGATATTATAATGATATATAATAATAGAGAAGGGAGAGACATAAATTTTTTTGCAAATATGGATTTAAAGAACCTTTTATGTCAATTAGAATAGTAACAAAAATAATTTTGGGAGAAAGTTTTTGCTGCTTTCTGATTGCTGAAATGTTTACAATTTGAAATAATAATACTAAAAAACATTGGTTAGTTATTTGATTAGGGAAACGCTTTTTTAAAATGCTATTATGTAAGCGTATTTTTAATAAGAATAAAAACTAAAATTAGTATTCTTATAAAAATAATGACTATAAAACTTTTTACCTGTAATAAGATAAAAAAAAACTATAAAAACTCATAAGAAACTAAAACTAACTAAATAATTAATAATTTTTTTTTAAATTCAATTTTCATAAAATGAACCATTTATAATAGAATTTAATGAGAGTAATAAAAAAGTTAAAGTATCAAAAAATAAAATTTTATTGTAGGGACTCTTTTTTTATGGAATATATTGATGGTACAGAAGAAAGGAATTGCCAGGTAAGGGACGATTCAAAGAAAAGGAAATTAAAACACAGCATATCGAAGATCTTTCCGCACATAAGTTTAGAAAACTAGCTTCAATCGAATACTTTTAGGTATCGAATACTTGTAAAATAATATAAGCTATCCGCTTGCATACATGTTCGCACATAATGTGCGCCATTTTATGAGAAATAAGAGTAAAGGACTGTTGCAAAATTTTTTATTAATTTGTAAAGTACCTCATTCCAGGTCGAAATGGTACAGAAGTTGACGCGGGTTTCTTTCTGCTGATGTCGTGAGTTGCAAAAACAAGTAGACTTGGCGGCGGTTGTATCGAAAGTATCTTGCGACAATCGCACTGCAGCTTTTCACAAATACGAACTGCAAACGTCCTTAAAAGTTCTCCTAATTTCTCACAAACTCTTCAGGCCTATCTAATCAAAGAAACGTCCATCAGAAATTTTCAAATGTTATCCTGTAACTTAAATGAAGTTGATAAGGATCCATTTATTCCATTTTACTTAAGAAACAATGCTTGCGTAATGAGGTTTTTAAGAAAATTATTTGAACATTTCTTTTCTACACAAAGTTTGTCAATGTAGTAATACAAAAAGAGTAGAAACGAGATTATTTCAGATGGATGTTCTCATTTAAAAGCAAAAATGAATTTGTAGTTCTAGAAATACAATCATTATCGTATATAAAACATAAAAATTCTGATAACTATTTTACTTTACTTCTTCTTCCAAAATTAATACCAATGTTTTTTTCTAGATATTGAAAGAAATGGAAATGTTACAAGTAAACAAGGAATTGCTTCCAATAAAGGTTCATTATTTTCTTTACAATGGGGGTGAGTTTATTTTGCTTTTATTTTTTGTAAATTTTTTTTTATTATTTTTTTTTAAATTACTAAATCAAAGTAATCTGTCAAGTTTATGAAACATCAAATGAAAATTTGTAAAGTGAAATTTTATTAAAAACCAGCTGAGAATTTGTTTGCTGTTGAAATTCTTGAGTGGTATTACAGACATTTGATTTTGGAAATAATGGAAAGCATCTTAAGAATTTCAAATTAGTATTTATTTGATAGATCCAAATAAAAAGCATTTGTAACGTACGTTTGCTTATAAAGGTGCCCGGAACAGTTTGGTGGAGAGCAAGCTGGGTTTTCAAATTAAAAGAGCTCGGTTTTGAAATCCGATAAACTCCGTCGAACTGAAAGTTCCTTTATCTGTGTTGGAAATGGAGCGCGATAAATTCGTTAGCCGGAAAGTCATGAGAAAAAGGGGAGGTGGATGTGATGTGCAGGCAGGATAATAGTGGTAAACTTGATTGACTTATGTTCTACGAGGTGAAATTTTAGTATACGAAAGAAAACACTTAAATTAGCTATTATAATGTTCAACCATGAGACCTGATGGTCGTGTGTCTAGAGCTCTGGCGCTCGGTACCACAGGTTTCGGGTTCGAGTCTCGGCGTTGCCATGGATGTTTGTAGGGGTTCGAAATCCACTTTAAACCTTAGGTCCCGGTCTAACAGGATCATAGAGCGTTGCGGGGGCATTGTTATTCCGCGTCCGTAGATTATTTTCAAGTTACAAGCACCTCCTGGGTAGTGCTAAGTGAGTAACATCGGTGCAGCCCTTATGGCATGAAAGATCGCGGTCTAAGTATTTGCCATCTGCATTAGGAAAACATTGTTCAACCGATTACGGTCTATTTATTTTTCCTTTAAAAGTGGTATCTCGGTAACGCACGCAGTTTAAGATGGTATCTCGGTAACGCACGCAGTTTAAGCTGGTATCTTTTGCTGGAAACTCAATAGAATGGCAGATGCGAAATCTAGAAGTAACTTTAACAAAGTGCAAGGGCTAAAGGAATTTATCCAAAACTAATGGTTTATACTTAGAGAACCCTAAATCATTAAAGATATTTCAATTTTTTTTTTATGCCAAGGTTGCGCATAGGCACTGTCGATAGCTGTTTTGAAATTCTTTTCGCAAGCCACATTTTAAGATCTGAATTCGATGCTGAGCTGCTAATCTTTATTGAACACGCTGCAAATGATTTAACAAATGTTTTTTCCGTGATGAATTTACTTCGTATTTACGAAAAAGTTGAGATCACTACAATGTTTACTATTGTGTTTACTACACCATGTACGGTATGTAGTGCATTGTATCACTACAATGCGTCACTTTGAGTGTTTGGGATAATAAAAATTCCCATGAATGAATCGCATATAAAAGAGACATCCTAAAAGAAGTGGCTGAGGATACACAAATAGGAAGTCCTTCTGCAGTTTACCTTCTACAGACATGTTTACCTTGACGTGTGGGAGAACTTTACATTTTTCAGTAAGATAGAGATGTTACTGACAAACCTTTCCGTGATATTCAGCTGGAAAAATTTTATTTCTTGATCTGCAAGATCTCCAGCTATAACGATGTTGTGATTTTTATTTTTATTTTTCGACTTATGGTTTCATTAAAACGATTGTACACCAGTAAAAGTCCACTTTTGGATGATTAAAAACAGAGTGTCTCCACTACAGTTGATTTAATGAAGCTTAAAATGTTACTCGATCTATTAATCGATTGTTAAAAATCCAAATATTAAATCGTATCAAATAATCGTGTGTTAAATCGATTATTATTTGGGCACCTGCACAGTCACCAATAGTGTTCATATTGAATTTCATTAAGCCACAAAGAAGCTTGAAAAGTTAACACTTTAATGCAAATGAAACTATTTCGTTCTTTCAGAATAAGCCATTAATTTTGCATATCTTTAGCTCTATATAACAACTGCAGATGCTATTATTAATTATTATTATAGATTAGATAGAATTATTATCGATTATATGAAATTATTATCGATTAGATTAATTGTTCTTTAAATCGATTATTATTTGGACACTTTCAGAAGCCACTTATAGTGTTCATATTGAATTTCATTAAGCCGCAAAGAAGCTTGAGGAATCGCCCCTTTAATGCAAATGAAACGTAAACCTAATCAAATGCCGTTCTTTCAGAATAACTTTTGCATATTTTTAGCTCTGTATAATAACTGCAGATACTGAGTTAAATTAATAGCAAACATTGTCATATCAAAAAGTCGTTAAAAATTGGTTTTGAAGATTTCTTGTAAAAATGTATAAACAACCAAGTTATTTTACAAAAGCGAATAAAGTTGTGTCATATCCAATACAATTGAATTCACACCCAAATTAGTTTTTATTATGCCTTCCTGTATAAAAAATGTCGTCTAACATAGCTTAAATATTGCATATTAAGAATTATTCTATATATATACAGTCTGAGTAAAAACTTTAAGGCCAGTTGACATTTTTGAGAAAATGGAAACATTTAAACTGAAGAATTAAAATACCATTTGATTGATAATTATTGAGCTTAAATAAAAGTAAAAAAAGTAGAAAAATTAATTTGCAAATATTTTATTATTAGAAAATATTACAGAACACACAGATGAATATTTGAGCCTGAGTAAAAACTTTAAGGCCAACATAGAAAATAACATATAAGAAAAAAATTACAAATTCTTAGAAGATTGTGTAGGAGCCATTACTTCGAATTACTTAAAATATTCTTATTTTCATGGATGAAACGAGTTTTTGACAAAGGGTAGGGTCGGTTTTATACCATTCATCTTCGATAGTAGATTTCAGCTCTGTTGTTGATGTAAAATGTCTCCCATTTGCATAAACTCTTCTTGCTAAGTCAGCCCAAAGGTTCTCGATTGGGTTGCGGTCAGGTGATCTAGCTGGCCATTTCACAGTTTCAACATTGTTGACTTGGAACCAATTTTTTGTGCTGTTACTCGAATGAATCGGTGCATTGTCTTGCTGATATTTCCAATTTTCTCCGGCAAGACCTTCAGCATTTGGCAAAAGATGATTTGTTAGGACATTTTGGTATCCTTGTGAATTCATTCTACCTGAAACGAATGCAATTGAGCCGACACCATTGTAAGAAAAACAGCCCCAAGTCATGACAGACCCTCCACCTAATTGGCGCTTGGAGAATATTTCTTTTTCATTTCTTATATCATGCCAACAGAAATTCCAGCCATCTGGTCCATCCAAATTCCATTTTTCTTCGTCAGAAAAATAATTTCTATCCATTGGTTGTCCCAGGTCATGACTTTCTGGCCAAAGTTCAAACGCTCTATTTTGTGTCTCTGGAGTAACTGAGCTTAGTCAATTTTGCTGTATAAGTGTACCTTCTAGACCTTCTAATTGTGTTATAAATCGTTTTTTGACAAACTTTTAAACCTGTCGTCGGAATCAGTCTCCTGGTTGAGTACTTTCCAGTGGATGCAAGTTGGCAAACTCTTCTTTCATCACGCGAGGACAAAGCTTTAGGTCTTCCCCCAGTATTCTTTTTTACCATAATTGTCTTTCAGTTTTAAAAAAAATTGTTGGCTACAGTCTTTTATCTTCCTATCATTATCGCAATAGCACGACTACTCATTCCTGTTGAAGACAAAGCTTCGATCTGTCCTCTTTCACGATCAGTTAAATTCTTACCCTTCGCCATCTTCCCAAAGATCACCAATACTTCGAAGAAACGTATGACAAATATGAAAATTGCAGCGTTGCCACAAGCTAGTAGTTGCAATGGTAATTACACGATTATATTATATTTATTTTTAAAAAATGACTGGTGGCCTTAAAGTTTTTACACAGGCAGAAATACTAACTTTGTAAATAACCACATGTTTCTCATAATTATGTATTTACAAATTATGTTTACAGCATTTATTTCTTATGAATGAACTTTAATAATTAATATTATTTGAATCCCTTTTATTTCATTTTACAATTTCTCAAAAATTTTTACTGCCTTAAAGTTTTTACTCAGGCTGTATATAGGGGACTCTATGCACTACTTTAATTTAGGTTATTTTACATCATTATTAAAGAGATCATATGTATTTCTTTTCTTTATACATTACTAGTGGAATTGTGTGCTATAATTAATTTTTTTTTCTGTTTCATTGCTGTCTTGTCTTTATTATTTTTCCTTTTTCTTCAACTTGTTAACTTATTAGATTGCACATGAAAATCCGATTTTGTAGGGTTTTTTTTTTTTTTGTTTATTCACCTTTTGAATTCAATATCTGGCGACCAAATATTTCTTTGAACAGAAGTCGAAATGTGAAATAAAAATACAATCTTCATTTAAAACTCTTGAAACAACAGTGCTACCTATCGAATTTCATTAGAAACTTGATGGCTGAGTGGCTAAAGCTCTGGCTCTTGGAACCACAGGTTTCGAATCCCGGAGGTGCTTGTAGTATGCGGCGGATGTTTGTAGTGGTTCGGAATTCACTTAAAGCGTAGGTCCCAGTCTCATATGACCATAGAGCGTCATAGAGCCCAATCAGACTTCTTCTCGCTCGCATAAATCCCAAACTGTAAAGGGGCAATTCAGTTCTAGGTAGAGAGATGTGGTGTGGTGTGGTGTAGTGTTGTAGCAGTAGTATAGAATTTCATTGAAACCCTTTTCAAAACACTCCTGGCACTACTAAGAACAAGCTGTGAAATAGGTCGAGTAGTTTTTGAGTCAATTAAGTATACACATAACATTGCCTTCTATTTATATAAATTTTTATTTATTATTTATTTACAGCATAAAAAATTTAAATTGTGTCATTTTGATTGCAGCTCTGTCTGGCGTCATTGCCTTCATATCAGTGTATGCCAAGCAGTTGGGAATCACGGCAGATGTCATGGGAATCATTTTTGCCGTGGTGTCTTCCAGCACGGTCATATCCCGTCCACTTCTTGGGGTCTGGTGGACCACTTCCAGAAACTGAAGTTGGTGCTCTTCAGCCTCGTTCTCATCAACATAGTGGCAGACCTCAGCATGAATTTCATTCCTCAACCTACACCCTCAACAACCAACTCCACTAACAGCAACTATACTCAGTTTTGTCACCAAAATGCATCTTATCTCATCCACTACCAACCAGACACATGTAATGGAGTAAATTTTTCGTTGTGCGACAGCAGTTGCGTTGTTTCGTGTCAGCATTGCGAATCTGAGAATTCCACATGCACCGAACTTTCGAACTTGAATCAAGTCGAATATTCCACAGAATGCTTGGAACACACGTTATCGAAGTGCGCTGATGTTACATTGGACTGGTGCAACCGCCGTATGAATGAATCTGATGATGTTGGACCAGAGAATCCTCTCCTGCAGCTGTGCATGATGAGTCTTCTCACAGTTGTCATGTACATATGCATGGGATCCCTAGCTTCTCTTTCCGACGCTGCTTGTTTCAGCTCTCTAGGGGGCAGTCCGGAATTGTATGGCAAACAGCATATGTGGGGCACAATGGGATGGGGCATATTTGCCTTCTTAGCTGGTTACTTAAACCAGATAGCCACCGGATCGTCAAGCAAGTACAACTATTCAGCCGGATTTTACATGTCAGTCGTACTCTTTTCCATAGACTTAATAATGATATCCAGACTCAAAGTTGAGAACGCCAAAATATCGAAAAATATCTTCAAAGATGTCGGAAGGCTCCTTTTAAGACCTAGAATCATACTTTTCCTGCTCCAGGTTCTTTCTGTGGGACTCTTCAGGGGCATGTCAAGCTATTACGTGTTCTGGTACCTGAGGACACTGGATGCCAGCCAACTCGTCTTGGGTTGCACGTCAGCAGTTTTGTGCTTTCTTGGAGAACTGCCTTTCTTCTTCTTCTCAGGCTGGATCATAACCAAAATTGGACACGTGAACACATTCATAGTGTCATTTGCGTCTTACGGTGCTAAGTTCTTGAGCTACTCCTTCATAAGGAATCCTTGGTGGAGCTTGCTGATAGAGGTTTTGCAAGGACCGTGCTATGGCAGCTTGTATGCTGCGATGACTTCGTATGCTAAAATTATTGCTCCGGAAGGAACCGAGGCGACTGTACAAGGAATAGCTAGCGGAACATTGGAGGGGTTGGGTAAGTTATTTCCAACTCGTTTTACATAGATTCATATGATATCTTGTTAAACGTGTTGTTCTTTAACTTAACTTTTTGTACAATCGAATGCTTTATAATACACAGTCCAGTCACATTAATGTGACCACCTGTCAAAAGCCAGAATATACACTCTTGTATATTCTGGCTTTAAATGGAGTGTGAATGTGGTATTAAGTATAATTCTTTATATACACTCCACTGCAATGTGTTGCCACCTGTCTTTTGTGATGGGTTATTTCACGTTGACGTCCAAAGTAGGTGGTGGTCATATTAATGGGGCTGGACTGTGTATATTATTGTCGTTATGCTGATTTTTGATTATGCTATATTTACCATTATAGATTACAGGAAGGATATATTAATTTCTAAACATTAACAACAAAACAATTTACTTATCGTAGGTTAAACCTGCTTATGTCCATCACTATAAACATTGGACCATCATTAAAAATTTATAAAGAAATTCTACATATTCATACATCCCGGTTCTCATTCTCTCAAACACAGATCTCATTTGAGATAGACAACCATATGTGTGTGTGGGGCGGGGGGGGGATGGAACTGGAATGGGGAGTCAATAATCGGTTAAGACTCGCATAAGATAAATTTTATTTGCATAAGTTCAATGAAATTAACCAGATCTGCCCGAAAGGCACCCGGAAAGATGAACAATTAGCGATAGCGATCCTGCTCTACCAATTCAAAAACAAGAAACAAAACGCCTCAGAGCCAATGGACTAAAGAGAAACCTAAACCGGGGGACAAACACCTGATTGGAAGATTGTATTCACCGCCAGCCACTATTTTTTTATTTATTTATTAAAAAGAGTTACAAAAATGGAGAATAGGACCCATGTCCTTTACAATAGAATAAAAGATATGTACAATGTTTAAAGACTATATTATTTATACAAGTATATGATTTGCAAGACTGTACCATTAACAAGATTTATGGAGGCTGGTGGTTCTTCAGAGAGAATGTCATCCAATTTTAATTTCATTATATCTTGGATTCCCTGTCGAGCCCTCTTGTTTGAAAGGAAAAGTAATAAAGTGGAGTTCATGAAGTTTGATGGGAAGTATTTATTTCAGAATCTTTTTTCCATTTTTCACAATGGTAAATTATGATGATTCCAGTCTTCGACCTCTTTTCTGCATTTACACAGAGACTCTATCATAAAGAATCTATTTTGGAATGTCGCCATGGTTCCATGGCCGGTAGCAATCTGATTTATATAAAAATTACCATGGATTCTCGTGGTGCTCTTAATCGGGTAGAGTTCATGAACTGCTTTTACCTTGGTGGAATCATACCATTTAATCTGCCATTCTTTAAGAGTAGTGATGTAGATTAAGTCTTAAGAAAATTAAGAGGATATTTAAGAGATGGTGAAAAATTACTTTTATTTTTCCACAATTCTTGGAATTGATATTAAAATTAATGTTAAGGAGAAATTTTAATTGTATGTTTAAATATTGAAAGCGCCAATAAAGAGAGTTACTACTTTACCAGCAAATCGCACAAATGTTGACAGACTTTTTCTCACTACTGACATTTATAGAAGGCTATCTTGGATCCACAATGAAAATCCTTACGGAGCAAATAAGATTTAATGTATTACAAATAGAGGATCTTCATGATTAAAATATTCAATTTTCTTTTCATTGTCTTGAGCAATTCTTGTACTACTTTGATAACTGTTAAGTTATTATTATTATATTTATGAAACATGTATTTTTTATGCCAACAAATTTTCAGTACAAAATTATCTTTTAAGTGAGTGCAAATGCTTTAATATTTAAAGTAATAAAAATATTTTTTTTTATGCAAAAAAAACTGCTTTTATAGTTATAGGATTCGAATAAAATCCATTGAATTCATTTCAAATATTTTTCTAAATCCATTAGTGAAAATCATAGTACATAAAATTTCGATAAAGACTTATGAATCTGAAGTCAGATAAAAAAAAAAATTGAAATTTTTGGACGATACCACAAACCGATTTCAACTACTAATAAAAGTGCAACTGTAATGCCACGATTCTTTCTATGATGTATTATTAATTCAATCTCTTTATTCAGGAGTTGCAACTGGGTGCCTGCTTGGTGGATATGGATTTCAACACCTCGAAGGTCGCGAGACTTTCTTTTGGACTGGCATAGCAGCTTTCGTTCTTGGAATGGTCAACTGCGTCATCAACGGGGTACTAGTATGTCGAAGCGAAACCTCCGAGAAAGACCAGGACACAAAAAGAGTCCATGAAGAGTTCAGCAAGCTATTCCTTCTCATGCTTCGTATTTATCTGAAGTGTTTCAGAGAACTTGTTGCAGATTTATTTTTTGACTTAATGCTAAATGAAAAATGTATATAATGTGGATGAAAATTTCCTTTGTTGACAGATATGGTGATATCGAATTTTTTGCTGTGATGTAACATGAAGACGATATTATTTATTTTGGACATTCATCTTGTATGTTTTTTTTTTTATTTGAGTGATTCAAATTTATTCTAAATGTGGCATGTGATGAAAAAATGACGTGTAATGTTTAATTAAATGTTTTTTATGATATTTAAAAGTACAAGGAATTTTAAATTCTGCTAAATTATTTTAAAAATTAAAATTAATTAAATTAAAATTAATTCATGATTAGTATTTAGCAGGCATTCTCTTTGAAAAGAATCATTTTTAGATTGTATAAAAAGTTATGAAATTCTAAGAATAAGAACAATGCTAAGAAACAAGTACACAAGCTTTGGTGTTTTCTGTTGTACTTTTAGGACAGTTATGCAATTGAGACCTCGTCATAAAACACGACAGGATAAGTGTTTTTCAATCTATCCTACAAGGTGCGACACAGTCGATTGGGATCGAATTTTTTTTTACACATATTCTTAACATTTTACCACAATATCCCCTGTTCTTTACTAAAGGATTAAAAAAAAATTTGTTTAATAAAATTAATCGACTTTTTAGGGAACTCGTATCTATAAATACAGTTGCTTCACTAAAAGTATTTATTACAACTTTAAAGATGTAGTATTTGCACTCACGCAAAATGTATTCTTGTACTCTAAATTTGTTAGAAAAAAATGGCATGTATCATAAAAAATAATAACCAAAATTAACTAGTATCAAAGTATTATAGAATTGCTTAAGAAAAGCAAAAGAAAATGGTACATTTTAATCACTGAGTTAATATTAGCTGACCATATGGCCAATTTTTATGTACAATTCCTGCCTTCATCCCTTTATGCGTAAATTCGGTCCCAAATGACTATTTTCTGCCAACCTTTGATGGTCTAGTAGGGCTTCCATTAAAATAACCCTTTGTAATGAGTCTCATTGTAGACATGTTGGTTTATTTATCGCCCTTTGGCAATCAACAAGTTTGCGTAAATTCGGTTCTTGGCAAGCGGCTCGCTCCTCTAATACTGATCGACAAAATTTAACCTTTGATCAAAAATAATTTAAATAATTAGAATGGCTGTTTTATATGGAATATTTTGGACTGATTTCAAATTTACGTAGTATTTTTTATTTTATTTATTTATTTTTTTTTGTAATGGGTAAGGATTCTTTTTTTTTTATTATAGAAATTTAAAAAGTTCATAGTGTTGTAAAGTGACTGATTTTATGTAATTTACATTTATTAATATATATATAATTACATAATTTATTATATTTATTTTAATAATATAAATGAAAATGTAGTTTTTAACAATTTTCTACTGTATTTTGTTTGAGAAAAGTATATTTTTAGTGTTCAATAATAGTCTGTAAGCAAATTTAGATTCCATTTTTCCTGAAAAACTTTTACCATTGTTGAAATAACTTTGAAACACTCATTTTCATCACTCACAGCGCCGAGATTTTTAGGATAAGTAGGGATGTAGGAAAGTATTTTTAGAAGAGTAAAGTATTTTAAGAGAGTATTTTCCAGAGTGTTTAAAGTATTTTTTTCGAATTTTATAATTCAAAAGAGTTCTGAAGCTAGTTCTCCATAGTTCTCAGCTTTTCTATTGCCAAGAAATGAAGTTAAGACCCTTACAATGCAAAAATAATAGTTCGTGGATTGATATTTTGGTTCTCTCCACCTCATTGGAAATCCAAATGTCATATGTCGCGACTTTCAGTAAATTTGAGGGGTTCAAAATTTGTTCTGAACACTGATTTAACACACAAAATAAAGTTCATATTCTTTTTTCCTTTTTTCTGGTTTCAAAGTTAGTTCACCACACACATAACAAATTATTTGGTAGGTTTTCATAATTTCACGACATTTTAAAGAATATGTCCATACAAAAATAAACACTCGAACACAAGGTAATGACGAGTAGTTCAGTATAAATGAGTATAAACGCCTTTCTTACTCAACACCCACATCAAAACTGAATGTGAAAGTGCCTAATGTGAACGACGTGCCAAGATAATCGAGTTTGCTAGACTTGTTTTGACACGTCTGGCGTGTGTTTGATATCTTTATTGGAATCTGTACTACACTGTTGGCTACCATCTTCTTTTAAATAAAACCACAAACGAAAAGAGTTACATCAAACAAGGCACTTTTCTATCTGGAAAATAAATGTTTTTTAATATATAAAAACACTGAGCATGGTGGGCGACTTTTGTATTTATATTTGACTTTATCGTACATAGTAAGAAACAGCTATAATTATCCATTTAACAAAAATTGTGTCGACTAGTGTAATTTAACCACTGGTACAATCCGCAATTTGAAGCTCTGTAAATAAAATACAACGCAATTAATATAATAACTTGCAATTTTTTCAGCGGTATTTCTTGAAAGTGACATTAACATGATAATTGGCATTTCCTTAAAAATTTGGGCACAGGTTTTAATCAATTTTCAAAATAACAGGTATAAGAAATTTTTAAAAACCATATCAATAGTAGATTCTCAGGAGTAAGTTGAACCGAAAGCGCTAACAACTTGAACTAAGAGTCTGGTTTGTTCTGCTATCAATAATCAACCGTGCGTATCTAGGGATGGTCACTGCGTCAGTGAGGTCACTTAATGTAAAACATAGAACCTTTTATATTAGATTAGACGTTCCAAGATGCGTGCTCATGATGATTTCTCGGATTATAATTTAATTATTCAGCGAATTCATAACTGTAAACTCATCAATAAAACAGACAATATCTTTCATATATTCGCAAGAATATTATTTTAAAATCAAAGTTAACTTTTTCTCATAATTGCGACAGTTAACGTTTTAATATATGGATGCACACATAATGTAATTTTTTTAATATGTTGGTTTTCACTACTTTGGCCATTATAAAATAAATATAATTTGTAAAAGTGTGATACTGTCACGGGCAACAAAAATATTAAAGACAGACCGCGAGTTGGCCACCCCTGCTATTGAGGGTGAAGTTGAAAAACTGTGGCGCTATCTATTGGCGAGGAAAAGAGATAAAAGTTTTATGAAGTGAAATAATACACTTACGTGACTCAATCTCGCTAAACTACAGTTGGTAGCATCTATACATTACCAACTGTATTACTTTCCCCTGAATTAGAATGAAGAAATTGGAAAATGACCAAGATTATTGTCGTTCATTTTAACAATAATCGTGCTCATTTGGCGTGTTGTTCATTGCAATCTTAAATATAATTAGATGATTATAACGATGATTGCTTATTTATGCTTAAAATGGACTTATATTTGAATCAGTCTATCATTGTAAATACTTTTTTTGATGAGATATTGTAATAATTATGTCATATTTGCAGAAAATCTCCAATTCCAACAAGAATCGATTTAATTATAGGCGTATTTTATAATATGTATATAAAGCTTCGGTTAAGAATTTAGACATTTTCCTTTTGATTTAGAGAAGTCTCCAGGCAAGATGTGGATTATAGGCATTTTAAATCTTTTAGTGCCAACTCGCCAAATTTTGGAATCCTTTATGCTATGATTGGCGTTGATTTTCCGCAGTTTTTATATGTGTAACGAACTTTGAGACCTGCTAGCGGAAAATACCAAATTTTATTTGTTCAGTGTTACTTGTGTAAATATGAAGTTAAGATTGCGGCGTCTCAAATATCATATTCCAAAATTATTACAAAAAATTATGCGCTTGGCAGTAAAATGAGTGTTCTCACTTTTTTACGTTTATATGCATTAAGTAAAGAAAACTTGCAAATATATTGAAATCTCAGCTGAAAAGCATTACAACAATTTTGAATGTAGATAAGTTTTAAAAACTTTTTAAACTTAATTTTCAAAAATATATATTTTTAAATTTCAATTGGGTTACATCTACACTTAAAATACAATAAAATATTTATTATTATTTTATAAATGATACATTAAATAATTTTATACATAAATAATTTATTTGATAAAAATTTTTTATAGAATATATTGAAAAGTTTTAAATGTACCATTTTATAGTAATTAAAAAGAATTATATATAAATTTTCCACCAAAATAGAAACATCACGAATAAAACCATTGTCTATTTTTTGTGTAAAAAAAATAATTTTTTTTTTTATTAATACAGTAACTATTTTTTTTCCTTTTTGCAATCAGTTAAACAAGCCTCGTGAACTAGTTATAATTTATTTTGCACATGTTTCTGTGTCTTTGAAAGCCGGAAAGTTCAATGATTTTTGGCTTTAGCAGTTTTTAGCAGTTTTTCGATGATAGTATCTTCTTTTAAAACAGGAGATGCAACTTTAAATATAATAAGAGGTGTACGTATCTTTGTTGGGTATACCTTTCTTTACCCATTTTCCCATTGAAATGTAATTTTTGACATCCCTTTACATTTTTATTAATCATATTACTTATTTTTTACGCTTATAAATATTAAAAACTTGCTTTTCATATCATTTGTAATAATCGAATCAAAGTGTATATCTTTGTAAAAGTAAAAAATATACTTTGTTCCTTTTCCAGCGATATTTTAAAGAATAAAATTATTTCGATGATGTAGACGACCTTATTCAGGATTGGATTCTATTCAGTTTTTTGATTATTTAAATTAGATTCACGGAGAAAATCAAAATTGTTACAAAAATGTCTGAGCATTCAATGCATTATTGATTATGATTCCGCACTAACATATTTTATATTAATTATACTTTGAATTGAAATTATTATTTTTAATATTAAAATTCGTAATATAAATAAATTAAATAACATAAACAAATGAAATTATTCATAAAATTTCAAATTCTATGATTAAATTGCATTTTAATTCCTAATAAAAATAAATAAAACTTCATAATATTTAAAAATGAAATATCAAATATTATAAAAAAATTTTACAAGCACCAAATAATTTTAAATTATTATTTGAAGTTTTTAAATATACATAAATCTTTGTTGAAAAAAAAGGGTGTTTAGCATTTAAAAGGCTAAAATTTCAATTTTTTCGTCTATAATTATTTAAAATATGCAAATTTAAATTAATTATGCCATTTAAAATGGCATCATAGGATACATCATGTCATATGAGGTGATTATATTTAGCCAATCAAATTATTTCTTGCGATCAGATGATATGACGTCACTCCAGAGGAATTTCATATCTGTTCCTCTTTCGGCCGCCATATTGAATTTTTGGATTTCAGTAAAGTGAAATTTTGAGCTGATTCTCTCCAAAGTATTAAACTGCGTTGAAACTTGCTTAATAAATATGGGCAAGTTTGGTAAGTTAATGTAAGTACATTTTCTACAAATTTACTTTACATTTTTATTAAAAATATTGAATAAACTCTGCGAAGCAAACCTCTTTAAATAAATTGTTTGGAATTTAATGATATCTATAATACATTTATATTTTTATTAAAATTTTTATACAAATTAATTTATAGATACAATAAACAGGCAATTTCTAATATTTCGAAATAACCTTTAATCATTTTAATTAATAAAATAATTTACAAAACTTATTTTTTACTGAGAAAAATTTGTTGAGATATAAAAGTTCAAGACATAATTGAAGGAAATACATATTTGATTTAAGATATAGAATATATTATGGGAATACTATACTGATTATAAGAAGATTCTTTTAAATAATATCCTATTTCATTACATTTTAGATTTGAAGAAACAAAATTTCTTTTAAGTTTATTCTATTATAAACACATATTTCAAATTGAATTTAAATGTTTACCTTAAACGAAACTTATTCATTTCACCTTTACTTCGTATTTTTTCATATGTCTGAACCAAAATAGCACATGCTTTGTACGAATAAGCACACGAGAATTAACTTTAAAATGAATGCATAATTTAAAATAAGTTATATTGAATTTCACCAAGAAAAATTCGTAATCAGTTTTTGAATAATAATATCACGTGAACACATTGAATTTTTTTTTTTTTTTTTTTCTTACAAGTGCAGTTAGTGCCTGAAAAAAATATTGTACAGTGGTTAAAAAAAACTGAAAATATTTAAGTTCAATTAAACATCTGATCCCAGTTTGAAAAGTATTTTATTTTAACTCTAATTACTATAATTCATTAATTCCTGTCAGTGAACGAAAACTTTTAACGATAGAGAAAATATTTTCTTTATGTTGAAATTTCTTTAAAGTTTTTAATATTTTGTCTTTGTATTCATATATACGTTTGGTTTGTAAAAAACGTTTTGGTTTGTTTGTGTAAGTCGGAACTTTGTGAAAGACACTCATGAATATGTGAATAGACAAATAAAGGGAAAGAAGGTGTGGGCTTAAAAATACTACTAAATTCTCTCATAAGGAAATTTTAAAAAGAAAAGATAAAAAAACAACAACTTTACATGTTATTGTCTTTGATCAAATCAAATCAAATTTTATAATAGAGCATTAATGTTGAAGGGTTTTTGTAGATCACTTAAATATTTGGAGATTTTAGAGAAGCTAATCATAAAGTTTAAAAAAAAAAAGTACAAGAATCTATTTCATAAAATTTACATTGTTAAAGTCGCCAATTTCCCTTGTTCCTGAAGTGCGATTTTACCGTTAGTAAAATCGGAATTCAAGGAACAAGGGAATTTGACGACTTTTCGCCTATTGGCAGAATAAAAGAGACATTCGGCTTAGAGGTTTCAATGTGAGAAAGAAAGCTTAAAGAGCATTCTAGCTCAGCATAAATTTACTACTACAACTACTTATCTACTACTATTTCGATTTTACTAACGGTAAAATCGCAATTTAAAAGTTGAAAATTTTAGCGATTTTTTTTTTTTTTTAAAAGCACTTCGAGCCAAGTTACGAATCGCGTCTTCGGATTGAAAAGCAGTTTTGTGCAAAAAGAGACACTATTTGGCGACGGAAAAAATTATCGAATTTCCTTGTCCCCCTAAAATGTTATTCGGCCAAAATGATTCTTCTAGAGTAGTTGAAATATCAAGTGTATTTAAGTATCATAGGTATTAAGTATCATTATTGTTTAATATCATATGTAAATATCTTCATGTATTTCACCAAATATTTCACATAAAAGAGAATTTACAAATGATGATAAATTTAAAATTTATTTATCTTTCATTGTCAGAAAATGAATTCCTCAGAGAAGTCAGAGTGGGCAAAAGACAATTATTTATTTTACCAATGTTAAAAAAAAAAAAACGTTTTGTTTAACTGCTCGTATTATGAACTCGTATTATAACTATGTTTCTCTAACGTATTTCTTTTCTTATGAGTAGAGCCTCTAAGCACTCCTATGGGTTTGTAGTTTTTGTGTATGTAATTCTAAGTTTCTATACATGTGCAACTTTTCACGTAAGTATGAATACTTTTCTCTTTCAATAAAATATTATTTTAAGATTCCAATTTCGCCAACTAAAAACAGATTGTGCCAAATAAATAACTTGTTCCGACAAATTCCAATCAAAACAGATATCAAGTATAGTTAAATTTGAAAATGTAAAGTCTCGCGCAAAGAAACAAAGAGGACAGAAGAAATGCGTAATATTGAGAATTATTTTAACAAATTGATGATTCTGTCAAAATAATCGTGTAGATAAAACAGTACAGCAGTCATTAAAAAGGCAACCAACAAAATTAAAATTTTTTGTCTTTTCTAGTAAACAGGGTATATAATAAATGCTGCTTTGGTTTTTGCAATCTCGCTCCTCCATCGTTCGGCTCTACGATGTGGCCTACCGCAAAGAGATATGAGCCTCGCTTACTTTTGGCTGACTTCAAACACAGACATAAGTTACAAAAGCACATGTTCATTGCACTATACAAATAAGTAGCCGGGACTATGTTTGCGTTAACTTTTTTTTTTTCGCTCATTCTATCATTTTTTTCATTCATTAGCTGTTAAATTAAGTACAACTCAAAAAAATTTTTCAATTCTTAGAAATTAAAAAAAAAAAAAAAGAATTATTTTCGTATGTCACTTTTATAGTTTTAAGATCGTAAGAATAATTTTAAAATATCTAGTTCAAGTTATTATAAACGAGGATTCCACATTCTTCTGAAATGCCCATAAAGCACGTTCCACATTTTTTATATTATTGCCGGTTTGGTGACTTTTAAGATTTGATATGGAATTTAATACTTCTTTCTAAGCTAAAAGTTCATTTTTACAAGATCTTTATATTATAAGGTGCAACTTTAAAAAGCATAACAACTATTACTTAAGGAAATTTATTGCTTTAATTATTCTTTAATTGTAAAGTAACACAAATTGATGCGTTACTATCATCTTGTCGCAAATCATTTATGAATGGTACACTTACAAAACAACTTCTAAATATTTTCGATTCCTATGATTATAGTTCGTTTAATTCAGAAATAGTGGGTACACTAAAAGTCTTAGTTTAATAAGAAGAAAATAAATATTAATATAGGAAAATTAGTTTAATACTTACTTAAATTATTTTCTTTAAAAAACGTTCTAATAGTTTTCTTGATTAATGGAAAGCATTAAAATCTCTAATCTATATGAAACTTTTATTCAAAAAGCATATATTTTCGTTAAAAATATTTAGGTAAAAAAAAAAAAAAATAGAAAAGTTTGAGCGATATTTAATGAAATGCGATAAATAAATATTTAAAATTCATCGGAGATAACTCAATAATTTATAAACATTCATAACCGAAAATGCACCACCAAAAGGTTTTTATTGGCGTTTTTTTTACTATTGGCTTTTATATAAAGTGGTCATGCCAAATTTTTTTCATTATACTTCTATTCAAAATATATATCAATGCAGTGTAACTATTCACACAATACTACACATACTATACATATATCCACTAATATGCATATTATTCACTATTCACTTCTCTCGAATTGCCTATAAATGCAACGAAACAATATTTCTCAAGTCTCTATAAATTTCATAAAATTATGAGCAAATGTCATCGCTCAATCCCTCTTGAAATAAAGCTGCGTTTACAAAAGGCACAAATCGTTGACCCATCACAAGCCTCAGTGAGTTTGTCTGAAGTGTGTGATTGGGTCGAAACTTCCCCCTTTGACGCCTTGGTGTGCATGGACTTGAATGAATACATTACGACAAGATTTAATCTAATCCAGTTTTTCTTTTCTTTTTATTTATTCCTGCAGGTCTAGGTTGTTCCGTAGGAGTAGGAGCGGGAAGAAGGAGAAGGCCTACGTGCAGGAAGAGTTCGCCGACTTCGACGCCAACCAACACCAGTGCGCCTTGGTAAGCCTTTTCTACCTTTTTCTTTTCAATTGTGGACTTGTTATTAAATCTGAGATGCACGCCTGTAGATTTGTTAGCTGCGTTTTTAGGAGGATGATTCCATTGGTATAAATATTGAAAGAACAGAAATGCTTGAATTTTAATTTTTAGAATTTCACACTTAAAAGTACTTATTGAATTTTTTTTAGATGACATAACATAATTTGTAAGCAAAATGATAATAAATTACATTGGAAAAAGTTAACAAATACACAATTAAAAAATTTCTACATTTTATTTCGTCAATATCTTCGGTGCAAGGTGTCGATAGGAGTAGGAGGATTTCTGGGAAGGATATCACAGAGAAAGCAAGTCGTTTGAAACATTGCGCAGTTGAAGCAGAACGCCATTTAGATGGCCTCCATGAAAATTATAAGCCTATTGGCTCACTTGAGGTACAAAGACACCATATCGCTTTCAAATACTGCGTCAGCATTAGTTTTCCTTTTTTTCAAACCATCCTTTCATAGCGGAAACATAGATTCGAATTTATCTTTCGTCACCCATGGTTTTTTTTAAGCCTGGGATATCCTGGCAACACCAGAACAACTGTAGAGCAGGAACGGATTTTTCTATAGGCTAACTAGGCTTCAGCGTAGCGCCTCAAGATCAAGAGGGGCCTACATTCAAATTGTTACCAAAATTAGAATGACACAATTCTACAAACAGTAAATACTAAAACACTGAATCGAAATTAAGGAGAAATTTTACACCTATGACTCATAAACAAACATGCAAAATGTATTGGTTAAGATCAACGCGTTCGGCTCATTGAGTCATGTGTTCGTTTGTATATGCTAGATTGCACCAAAGCATAGTTCATACGTTCACTGATTGCTATGGAAAATATTGACGCGCCTTATGTTACTAAGATCTGGTTTGTTCTTGCATAAATAAAGTGCAGACTGTTGTAGATTGGAACAGACAAACGAACAGTAATTCACAAACTTAAAAATGGGAGGTGAAAGGGCCTCATAAGCGGAATAGCCAAGGGCCTCTTTTCATTTAAATCCGGCCCTGCTGTAGAGTAATCAGTCTCGTGTTCAGGAGAAATACCGCCTTAGACCATTTGGTGATTGTACAGGTTTATTACAAAAGCAAATGAAAAGACACATAAGTGAAAATTATTAATAATTGAGACGCATATACATAGTTAGATCACCAGCTGTGGGGAAAATTGGCAATCTTCCAAGTGGGACAGATTCAAAGAAAAGGACGTAATAGGGTAAAAGATTTACAATATAAAAAAAATCTTTTTAATTTGCTAATAATTAAATTAATTATTTCATATTAACAAAAGAAAAGTTAATTATTGCGGAATCTTTTTCCTTCATATAAACGCTTTTTTTTTCTTTTCAAAACCGTAGTGCGCCGCGTCTATCTGAGCACCCTTAACGAACAATCGATTCATCCGTTAAGCTTTTAAAGCGGATGTATACCTTTCCAAACAATCTGTGGTCGATCTATATTCTTGGTGGATTTTTTTTTTTTTTTTTTTTTTTTTGCCTCATTTTATTTTAATTGAATGTATCCCTATATGGAAAACATTTTCTGCACATCAAGATGGTTGACTCGAATTCTTGCCATGCTCGGTAAAACTTATCAATGTAGACAGTACTCTCTGTGGTCTACTTTATGTGAGATATATCATGTATTTTGTCCGATAACCTTAAAATGACACCCTTTAACATAACACCATCACTCAGCCATCTCCACATCTATTCTATGGGATGATGTCAAAGACATCGAACAAAGGTACGGGACGTGACTCATTTACAGCAGACGCTGACGCTGTCACCACGGATGGACATGCTACAACATACATGGCAAGAGTACCATCCTGATATGCTTCGTGTAACTAACTGTTCCGAAACGTTTCAGATGCTTAAAGGAAATTAAATTAAAATGAAACAAGACCAAATGCATATTTTCTTTTACCTTTGTAATATATTTTTGATATTGTAAAGGGACTTTATGGACACCCTATAAATGTTGACCAAATAGACTGGGGAGAACTGGATCGCCTTTGACTTGTCAATGTATGTTGCCATTGAATTTGTTAAGAGTATCAAATGACCTAGATTAAAAACAAAAACGTTTTCTAAATTTTTAAACCGGTAAAGTGATTCTTGCTAGCTTATATTCAAAGCAAAAAGAATTTTGAAATTTGTCCAGTTCCCAGAACTTCAAGGCAAACCAATCACGAATGTGTCTCGGTCATTGAACCAATGGTTTCATTGATTGGAGTTTTGAGTTGCCTTCATTTCGGAATTTGTCACTGTAGTGGAATCCATTTGTTTTATTTTCAGATTGCGCAAGAAACAAAATTTTAATTTCTACGAAATAATAATATTTTGGATTTTTGAATAAAAGAGTTAGGGAACAAACAAATATTTCCTTGCAAATTATTAAAAGTTTCTCAAATCGAAAAAGACAACATTGAATCGAAAGAAAAAGGGTTGTTTTTGAGTGCCACTTACTTGGACGTGAGGTCATTCGTTATTAGAACTGACAGTTCATTCGTTGTACAGACACGGATAAGTTTCGCAACTTATCCGTGTCTGCTCCAACGGGCTATTTCAGACCTCTAGTTTCTTATAGGAATATCTCGGTGTGGTTTCTTTTCTTGATCTTGAAAAACAGATGTCGATTTTGAAAAAAAAAAGATATCTGTAACCTAAATGAACTAGGTAAGTCTAAATGAATTGGAGATATAGTCTGGGCTGCAACATTGGCGACTTCTACGAGGAAACTTGACTCTAGACTTCAAGTAGAAATTTTTATTTAGCCTTTTTTGAACATTATTAAAGGAATGTTTTCATTCAAAATCAGGCTGGAAAAATAGAGACTGTAACTTTGTGCATCGTAATGAAGAAGATTTGCAACCTAAATAAATAAATAAAAACAATCAAACACAAATTCAGTGTGAAGCAACACTCCACAGGCAAATCTATTTGTAGAAGGACTAAGTGGGAAAAGAAAATAATAAATGTGAGGGGAAAATGGGTTACGAACTCGCGTACAATGACGATTTTGGTGAAGTAGCACCAGCGACTTGGTTAACAGATTCCATTCGTTTATTTAATATTAAGACTAAATTATGATTCCGGTTATTTATTCTCGCTTCTCTTGGACAAATATTATATTTATTATTATCCAAATATTAATTTAAATATTATTAAATATATAAACATCAAAGACCTAATTAGGTAAAGTTAATCTCTTTGCTTTGTGTGTTTGATTGAGTTTTTTAAAGTGTATTTACAGCTGTTACAGTTTAGTGTCAATGAATGATTGGTAAGTGATTACTGATAATGGATTGGTAAGTGATTACTTTTACATTAAAAATAAGAAACTTTTAATTTATATTAAATTAATAAAAGCAGAAATAATGGTAAGTAAGTAAATTATTAAACAAATATTATTTTCAACTTGAATCCAAAGTACATTTTTATAAAGTTAAAGAAAAAAAATTAATTTCCTAGTGGACTTCGTTGTAGGCTGCTAATGGGACACGTAATAAAAGATTTTAAAATCAAAGAACTCCTTTTGCCACATGGTTAATCCTCGTGTTTCAAACATGCGACACTATTTACCTAGTTTTAATGCTGTTCACCTTTCATGTTAAGTAATGCATTAGCGTTTCGCATATCTCGATGAATTTCATTTCTAATGAATAATGGAGAAATAATAGGAAGATCAACCAGTAGAGACTTTTCTCAGATTCGGCCCTTTTGTGACATATCATTGAACTGCATGTTTTTTAATTAGAAGTATTATTTTATTTATTGTCTGTCTTTAAATTTCTCCTCATATAATCGATTTATTATTTCTCTACTTACGACATTCGTAAAAAAAAAAACTGTATTTCTGTAGCACACATTTTTTTTTTTTGAGAATCTTTCGAAATTGAAAAATTAATAAAAAAGAGTTAGAAAAAAAGAAGACATGAATTAATTCATTATTTTAAATTATTAATAATTAATTTCCATTATTTAATTTAGTTTAAATTATTAATAATTAATTTAAATACTTAATAATTAATTTAAAATTAATTTTGAATAAAGTTGTTTAATTCAACATAGTCCTTTAAAAAAAAAAAAAAAAAAAGTTTCGAATTAGAACATTTCGAATGCGATGCAATTAGATTAGAGCTACAGAGATAATGAAAACATAACAGAAAAACGTGGGTGGAAACTAAGGGGTGAAGTTTTAAAGTTGTGATTACAAAAGTTAGAAACAGAATTCACAATTCTTGAACAAAAACTATCATAATACGGAAACAATTAAAACTTTTAAGAGCATTGTCTCAGGCACATTGTGCGGTGGGGAAAAAATCCAAACAGTTATAATTTTTGGAAACCTTTCCAGAAAATTTGGGTAATTTCACTTCTGAAAAAGAACAGACAGATGATTGCCCAGGATAGGTACAGTAACCTTTCTTTAATCCGGCATTCCATGGTTCTGCAATTTCTATAAACCGGCGCTGAACAGAACGCTCAGTTTCGGATCCCTTCGAGTGAATTTCGGCGTCTATTGAGCTTGACACAGCGCTGCTCGCATCTACGCCCAGTGTCTATCGTGACTGTTCAATTTCCATTACAACACAGCTTAGCAATTCATGAACCTACAGAACTCTTACATTTGTGCATAATTCGTAGGGACTTTTGAAGAACAGATCCAAATCGCTGTAATCTTTTTTCTTTTCAAATTCATTGCTCGGTGTGTTCTTAAGTATAAAGATAAATTATGGAAAGATCTAAATAAAAAACTAACTTGCAATGATACATTCACCATTGAAATTTACTTTTCAAAAATAATTCTAGTCCCAGAAACCAAATGATCCAAACCGTCATTAAAAATTCTGCTCATAATTAAGAATATCAATTAATTAAATGATTAATGGTAGATTTAAAAGAATTGCTTGCTATTCAATGCAACTAATCGATGTTCACGAATTCTTGTCTTTGCAGAACCCCTGGCAGCTTCCTCGTGGTGCACCGGTACGACGTCGCCGGAGACAGGTGGGTGAAGTGCACCGTCGTCGTCCCTTGGTGGTAAGTCACCAGGTAAGTGTCCCATCTATTGAATTCACTTTCCCTGTTAACGGTACTGAATGAAATCATTACCCATGGAACTCCAGATTTATAATCTGACATGTCTCAAAATTCAAAATGCAAATATTTCGCACCACCAAATTTTTAAAAACTTTTCGACTTAATAACAGCGAATGTTAAGTAATTCTCTCAATTGTCAGGAACGTATTTCACAAACCTAATACCTCACCTTACGAGATGAAATACATGTTTATTATGAAATTCTCGAGTTATATAGAGAAATAGTGTGAATAATGAAGTGATTAAAGACAGAAGAACATATTTGAACATTTTTAAATTTTCACCTCATTTGATAAATGATGTCTGGCTTGCATCTCACATTGCATTCTTGTATTGCGTCTAATGAAACCTTTAGACATGTTGGATTTTTGTACGTTAAAGTAAAAGAGAAAGTTTTTCTTGATTTTTCAAAAATTTCTTTTTCTCAACTACATTCAAGTAAATTATTTCTTTCTACGCAGTTTAAAAGTGTACATAGCGATTTTTAAAAATGATTTTTGTCTTTAAATATTTTTAAATTGAAATTTTATTTTTTGCAGGTACATTTCAAAATTAGTTGTTTCAACTCGCTAATTAAAGTATTAAAATTTTTTTAAACCAATATTATGACCATAGAAAGGAAACTTATTCTTTTAAAGAAAAAAATCAACTTCTTTAGGCAAAAAATTGTATATTCTACTTGATTCAGGAATAACAACAAATGGAAAGTAATTATTTAAACACTTAAGAATAATTAATTCAATCTACATTGAAATTATAAGAAAACATTGCAATCTACATTGAAATTATAAGAAAACATTGCAATCTACATCGCTTGATTTAAATTAGTATAAAATTTTTATCCCTGTGTAATAACTGTAATTGTTATATTCTGTTTTGAAAATGAAATCTTTAATTAAATTCTCAATTCTAAATTAATAAAATACTACTACATTTACAATACATTTGAGCCTTTGAATTTAAAGGAATTTTCAAATAGTAGTTTTAATTTATTTAATTGAGTAAATGGAACAACTAAATAATTTAAAACATCAGTTAAAATTCAATTTTCTAATATTTTAAAAAAGGAACAACAATGTTCTTGCATCTATAAGGTTCCTATTAAAACAAATTTTGCTTTAAATTGTTAATTGTAATTGAATGACTGCTTTGTATTCACAATTTCCATTGAATAATAACTTATGAATGACTTTATTTCTTTTACAGCCGTTCCCGTCTCCCAAGGATTAAGGACATGTGTAAAAACTAATTTTATTATTTATTTATTTAATTTTTAGTTTCAAATTTTATTGGTTGCAATGCTTTTTTTGGTTAAACTTTTACTTTTATTAAAACACATCATTGCAGCTTACCATTAGATCATGATATTCAAAATTAAAATTTTAAATGAAACCTTTAGTTGTAAGATAGATACTAAGATGTTTTACTTTAGAGTTTAAGGTTAGTTTACTTAATAGATATCATTAGAATAATAATTAGATAATAGTTAGAATATAATATCAAGTTCCTTCTTTGCTGTCATTTTATTTGGCTCATTAATCAGACACATTGTAGCAACACGTTTTTGGCAATTGAATCAAAATTAACAGACTCGCCTCTCTCAATCTCAACCTCAGCAAACCTATTATAGAACCCATATCATTTCCTCCAATAGTATGCATTGCCTTTCAGAGTGTTCCACTGCCATTAAGCCTGCCACACCATTTTTCAAGAGAAACCTTTTCTATACGTAATTCTCATTATGCTACTTTTCTTTATTCCTTCCAGACATCTGATTCCATTTCTTTTTCCATCTTCTCAAAGGAGTATCTTTCACTCTTTACCATCGCTACTTCAATGATGCATTTCCACGTCTCGGTTCAGCACTGTTTCGCTTCTTGTCCTTGTCTTGTTGGTCCGACCTTTCCTTTTCCAATTTTGATTTGCTTCTTCCTTTTTGCTTCTCTCTGCAGTTCTTCTTGCTTCTCTCTTCATCGCCTTGCATGTCTTCCGTCCATTCCGTCATCCAGCGAGCTGCCAGCTGCTGCCGTGTCACCAGCACTGATTCCACAACATCCACCCGACCACAACACAGCGATCTTATCAAATATATTTGCGTTGCCGTAGTTCCAAAATAGACATCCATCAACTTCACAAAAAAAAAAAAAAAAAAAAAAGGGAAACTTATGCTATTTGAATGGGAAATTCTGCTTCTTTAATTGCAGCAGTCCAGTTTCGCGTTTCTACCACGACATGCGAGAGCACATTTTGTAGTCTGTTTCGCGATTACAAACTCTGCTCTTTTCTTAGGTTGAGTCGATTGGAATGAAATAAAGAAAGCAGAATAGAGGAGGCTTGGTATACTGATAAACGATTTTTTCATAACTAACGATTTTTCCACGATTGAATAAAATAATTTATCTGAAACTATTGCTTTTTAAAAGACATTTATTGCAATAGCAGTGTTCATATATTAGGTTGGCGCATAATTATCAGGCGTTTCTTTGACGTGCTATATTTTAATTAAAATTAACAATATTTTATAGATTTATGAATGAAAATATCCTTCTACTTTTAGGTTATAAAAATGCGTGTCGATAATCATACTCATATTCGTCATATTATGCTGTACCACTTTAAGAAAGAATGGAAAGCAGTGCAGTCATTTCACGATCTCAACGAACTTTTCGGTGAAGGCAGAATCAGCAAGGAATGTTTCAAATCTGGCGACACTAGCTTGGAAGATAAGGCAGGAAGAGGTAGACTATCGGATTTCGACGGCCAGGCCCTTTTGTCAGCCGTAGAAGGGCACGAAAACTTGACAACTTGAATGCTGGCCGACAACTTCAATATGACCCTTCAACCATCGTTCGGCATCTCAAAAAGTTTGAAAAGGTAGGGAAATAGGCTGGAGGGATCCTCCACGAACTCAGCGACTACTATAAAGCCGAATGTGTCCGAATTTTCACCGATTTGCTTCAACGAAACGAGGCGGGATCCGTATCTGAAGGATCTTGTCACTGGGGTTAAATCGTGGCTTCCCTTTAAAACCCTCAAAAGAAAGAAGGTCTGCGTTTCGCCAGGAGTTTCACCAAAAGGAATAACGAAGGACGTGCACTTAAGAAGGCAATGTGGTGTGTTTGATGGGACAGAAGCTGAATCATTCATTGGGAAATCATCTTAAAAGGGATTTGTTATGGGTGGAACCCAACCCAAAAATGTGTATGATTATCGACACGCATTTTTATAGTCTAAAACTAGAAGAGTATTTTCATTCATAAATTTATAAAATATTGCAAATTTTTATTAAAATACAGCACATAAAAAAACGCCTGATAATTATGCACCAACCTAATATAATGAGTCTTAATTTTAAATACTTTTTTAAAACAATGACATTGAATTTAAAATTTGGTCATTATTATGTCAACTTTTTATAAAAATTATTTTCATTAACGTCACACAGCTGTACATTTCATTTCCAATTCAGTACATATTTCTTTTTGTAATATCAGATTATTTAGTGTCAATTTAGCTTCAAAGAAACATCGCCTTCTTTTTACAATTTCAAATATTATTAATTATTTTCTAAAACCTTCAAAGAAATTAAGATAAATTTCATTTCTTACGATGATTAACATCGTCTATCGTAAATATTACATTTCAATTGAGTAAATGTCGTACAGCCCAAAGACAGTAAAATTCAAAATTAAATTAAACGAATACGTGACTTTTTCAAAATGACAATACATCATAAATCAGACGTAATTTTTAAACGTAAAACTATGTCCTCTCCGAACCAAGAAGTTTACCAGGTCTCCTCAGCAGGGAAGGGGGTGAGGGGGCGAGGAACGAGGGTAGCCCACCTCCTCGTGGTGTTCCTTGGGCAACGCCTTGGCCAAAGGGACAAGGCGGCCAAGAGGCTACCGATGACATACATACATCAACAACGTAGGATGCTTGTTTATAGCAGGGATCTTCAAACTATTGATCTGAAAACATCTATGAAATCGGCATGGGTAGCCGGTACAGGATAGGTGAGTTACGTTTTCATGTCCAATTTGAAATGTTAATCACTTCAAAATTTACGTATTTTGGAAAATCTAAACACACCCTCTAGTAGAGGTAAAATTATTCCAATGAGATGGAGAGGTTTTCCTAGAATCCACGAGGAGGCCCGGCGTTCACTTTCAGATGTTTTATTTTATCCCGCAAGTTTATTTACAGGATAAAATAAAAATGTGTCCGAATTTCCCGTTCTTACAATTTTCAGCAAAATTCTAACTGTTACAAAATTTTCACTGCTATTATTTAATCGTCGTAAATTTATTATATAGCCACACTTTCAATGGGGACTCGTGGAATAAATTATGCAAAGAAAAATAAAAAAGAAACTCGGAGAAAAAGAAACTAATTTAAACCAAAAATGCTAACGAAATTTGAAAATACCTAATATGATAAAATTAATTGAATTCTAAACTGAATTCATATTATGCTTGTCCTCACACAGGTGTTTACTTCGCAGTATGGGTAATACAGATACGTTTTAATACAGGTAAGTAAGGTAAGTAAGTAAGTGGTTTGTAAGAGGGATAACAAAGGGTTCCCTCTCATAGATTTTTTTTTTTTTTCAATGGGAAATAAACAACAGTGCTTCCGTGGTAAAATCCCGCACTCAGTGTCACCGCAACCGCAAGCCAGCCAACCATTAGAAGAGGTATTTTTTCCTCTTTCCTTCAGAGATTTAGAGTCGAGAATTTTCGAAGGAGTCGGAATCGATTTAAAAATCCGACTCCGTTATAAAAATAATTTTTATTCCTTCAAAATTTTGCATTTAATTTTGAAAAACATGTCAAAAAAGGTGATCCAATTGCATCCTTCCATAATATGAATCATAGCAAAGAAAGTAATTGTTTTAGCAGCAAACAAATTTTTCTCAGCACTAAGATTTTAGAGAAGCTATTTCATTTCAGCTTTCCCATTCAAACTTTCCTCAAAGTCCTAGTCCTAGTCCATATTTGCTGATTTCCAAATCTTCATTTGATCCTCTCCGATCCCAGGGAATTTGCTGTTCAAGTTCAGGAAACCTGCACCATTTTTATCCACAGCTTAACAAAATTTTTCATTAATCCGAGTTTGATGTGCAAGGGAGGAAGATATACGAGATCAGAATTTACAAATGATTGAGAACTTTCATTTTCTCAGGTATCATATTTCTTTTAGATCACTGCTTATTGACAAAATGATTTTCATGGTTTCTGCTATACCACTTGCATAGAAAACAACAAAATTCCTTATATCTAGTTGTAGACTTAAAGTAGTGTAATTTTCAAATCGCCACATATACACTGACTACCAATAAGTATTTGGATACCTATGCAAATGACGATATCTGCGGTCCTGAGGTACGTCACGGACTCCGCCGGTATATATCGTGTAGGAAACAGCATCGGCATTAGTCGCATGCAAGATGCCGCGCAGTTCGGAGCTCTCTGATTTCGAGAAAAGTATAATTATCGGGTATCACAAATGTGGCCGATCCTTAATTGACATATCTAGCGATCTGAAGTACCCAAAATCGACAGTGGCCTATGTGATTAAGAAGTGGAAGGTGAGCGGTGATTGTCGGAATGTGCCCCGAGTCGGCAGACCAACGAAACTAGGAGATAGAGACCGACGAGTGCTCACCAGAGAAATTCGGAAGAACCGCACCCAACCGATGGCCCTCATCCGTGAGGAGTTTCAACAGGCATCCAGGAGTATTGTTTCAATGAATACCATCCGTAAGGAAGCACATCTGCATGGTTTTTCATGGTCGTGCTGCTGCCCATAAGCCTTTAATCACAAAGTCCAACCGCGCTGCTGGGTTAATGTAGTGCAAAGCACATCGAAATTGGACTGTAGATCAGTGGAAACGGATTCTTTGGAGTGATGAATCAAGGTTCACCCTTTACCGTTCGGATGGCAGGGTCTGGGTCTGGCGTCTGCCTGGAGAACGTCTCCTGCCAGAATGCATTGTACCAACAGTCAAGTTTGGCGGAGGTGGAATTACTGTCTGGGGTGTTTCTCCTGGTATGGACTGGGACCCTTGGTCGCCATTCATGGTAAGCTCAACGCCGATGCCTACTGCACTATTTTGGATGACAATGTGCTTCCTACGTTGTGGCAGTTTTACGGGTTGGACCCCTGTTACTTTCAGGACGACAATGCCAGTTGTCATGTTTCGACATTAACCAAGGCTTGTTATGGGGCCAATGGAGTTCATCGAATGGACTGGCCTGCCCAGAGCCCAGATCTCAACCCTATCGAGAACCTCTGGGACGCGTTGCATCGCCGAAATCAGGGGTGCACTACCCGTTTAAAATCTTTGAAGGAACTTCTATGTCTTCTCAAGCCGAGTGGAAGAAAATACCACTAGCTGTCATACAAAGACTTGTGGAAAGTATACCCCTGAGGGTTCACACTGTAATTGCCTCTCGTGGAGGCTCTACCAACTATTGATTTTGCATAAAGTTCGTTTTTCTTTTCTATCACAGGTGTCCAAATACTTATTGGTAGTCAGTGTAGTACAAATATGGTATTGTTATCGTGTCATTGATAGCAAAGTCTTCATGTTACAATAACTCTCTTTCTTATGGGCTGTATAAGCCATAGGAATCGAAGGTTTCTCATTTTCAATATGAAGAAACAAAGCCTTTAAGCTGATTTTAGAAATTTCTACAAACAACCTCCATTCCTTAGGATTAGATCTCCCTATTCACTCAACAGCGATTCATTATCAATATAATAAGTTTCTTTCTCAAGGAGATTCCTATCCTTTAATCTGAAATCCAAAAATTTTGCCAAATTGACAAGTCTTAACAAGTTTGGATCACGAACTAGATCATTTAGACTGGCATTGATTCCACCAGTTTCTGTAGATAATAATCTACAGAAGTCTAACTAATCTAACTATAGTTAATTGTAAATCTTCATCTCCCGAGTTATCTGAATGTAAACTCCAATTTTCAGATGTAACTTGGATTGAAAGCTCCTCACTATGAGGAACAGGCTTGATAGCTCGGAGGGAGGTTGAGATATTGAATGATCTTGCTTGTTATTTTAGCAATTTTTTAATGCAAAAAATAATAGTTCGTGGACAGGCATTTTGGTTTCCTTCCATACCATTTGGAAATCAAATGGCATATGTCGCGACTTTCAGTAAATTTGAGGGGTCCAAAAATTGTTCTGATCACTGGTTTAACATCTGAAATAAATTTCATATTCTTTTTCCTTTTCTGGTTTCAAAGTTAGTTCATCACACACATAACAAATTATTTGATGGGTTTTTATAATTTCACGTCATTTTAAGGAATATGTCCATACAAAAATAAACACTTGAATACAAGGTAAAGACGAGTAGTTCAGTATAAATTAGTATAAACACCTTTCTTATTCAACACCCATATCTAAACTAAATGGAATCTTTATTGGAATGTTTATTTGATATCTTTATTGGAATCTGTACTACACTGTTGACTACCACCTTCTTTTAATAAAACCACATGCAAAAAAGAGTTAATTCAAACAAGGCACATTACTATTTAAAAATATATGTTTCTTAATATATACAAAATTATAAAAAACACTGAGCATCGGGGAACTTTTTATATTTATTTTTGGCTTTCTCGTATATAAGAAACAGCTACAATTATCCATTTAACAAAATTAGTTATATTAGTAGCGTAATTAAATCACTGTTAGAATCTGCAATTTGAAACTCTGTAAATAAAATCCAACACAATTATCATAATAACTTACTTAATAACTTGAAATTATTGCAGCGGCATTTCTTAAAAGTGACATTAACATAATAATTGTCATTTCCTTAAAAGTTGGGAAAAGGTATAAGAAACTTTTAAAAAGCCTATCAATCAGCAGGTTTCCTGTTCTGCATTGTCCAAGCTGCTCGATTTTTAAAAATTTTGCATTCTTTCAACATTTCTAGCTTCATTGGTTAGAGCTAGATAATTTTAACAGATGCTTCAATGTCAATTGCTTCAGCACCTGAGTTGTTACACAAAAGACCGTCTGAGCCATAAACACAATATCCCCAATTACTGAATGAAAGTTTTGAAGTGGTACGACATAACGGGAAGTTGATGACTTGAGTGTAGGATTGCTTGACCTCGGGTCCATGAGAACCAACAAATCCGCAAGTTGTTGGGTATTCCAAAAGTTACAAAATGCATCCCGTAGGATGCTGATTGTACAGAGATCAAGAAAAAACTTTAAATTAAAATAAGTACAATTTGAAAAAAAAAAATTTTTGATTAAATAGGGTTTGGAATAAGTTGACGATTAGGATGTGATAGTCCACATACATACAATGGATGTTCCGCTATAAAAATTTGTTGACTACATGAGAGTTCATTGTTTCTGATAAGTTGCCGAAAAATAGTCTAAATAAATAATCCAAATACGTAAGAATAGTCTGAAGAATACTGAATAAGTAATCCGAATACGTAAAGAGTCCATCAGAGTAGCCTTGTAAATGCTGTGGGAAGGGGTGATGAGACGATGATACACGTAGTTGATTATGGCACGTGTTAGTTGAATTCCGGTGCGATTCTTTGAATAAGAACTTGATGCAGATGTCCAACTCTTGTTTGGACAGTTGAAGAGTAAGCCAATTGTTTGTTTACTATAATTAAACATTTCAACACTGGTTTTTTAAGTTTGCCTATGTTAGTAAGATTATTATTGAGCAGGGTGGCCAACCCAAATGTTATAGCGGGCCACTTTGGAAATGCACCCTAACTCCGCAGACCGCATATAAAAAATTATATATCCCCATATTAGATTTAGATGCCCTGTAGACATTTTTTGGGGGTGAAAAACTGAAACTTAATGAGTTAATATTTTTGTGTTTACTATTATTTTTACATGTAAAAACATAGATAATATAATACTAATAATGATATTAAACGCACATTGTAAATAAATAAAAAAATACTAAAAATGAAATATATAAAATATATAAATATAAATGAAATTAAAAAAATGAAATCATTAAAAAATGTTTATTTTCTAGTGCGATGTTTCTCCACTCTTTCACTTAACTTTTGCAAAATCCATCTCAATTTGGGTATGTGTTGCAGGCTAGCGTCCGTTATGTTTGAGCGTATTTTGTGTGTGTGGTCAATTTCATTTTAGAAAACGGTTCGCTGGTAAGTTCTTTGGTAAGTTGAACCAAAACGCTAACAACTTGAATTTATTTAGAGTCTGGTTTGCTTTTCTATCAACAATCAACTGTGCGTAACTATGGATGGTCACTGCGTTACTGAGGTCACACTTAAAGTAAAACAAAGAACCTTTATATTAGATTAGATGTTCCAAGATGCATGCATATCATTAGTTCTCAAAATGTAATTTAATTATTCTGCGAAGGCTGCAAGAGTATTATTTTTAAATCAAAGTCTCATAATTTCGACAGTTAATTTTTGAACATATGGATGCACACTTGATATATTTTTAATACATAGCTTTTCACTACTTTGGCCACATCATAAATAAACATAATGTCACGGGTCGCAAAATATTCAAGGGCTTAACGCGAGTTGGCCACCCTCAAGCTATTGAGGGTGAAGTTGAAGAACTGCGGCGCTATCGATTGGCGAGGAAAAGAGATAAAAGTTTTAGAAGTGAAATATTAGTAACTGCCGTGACTCAATCTCGCTACTCTACAGTTGCTAGCACCTGTACATTACCAACTGTATTACTTTACCCTGAGTTAGGAATAAAGAAATTGGAAAAATGAGCAAGATTATTGTTGTTCATCACTTTGCACACAGCCTTACGCTGAGAAATATGTTTATGGAATTAGTCGGTAAGCATCAAATTTTTTTTTTTTTTCTTTTGATTGGCTTTAAATAAAAAAATTATTATTTATTTAGGGTTTCTGTAAAGAGGCGGAAAGATTTTGTGATAGCTTTTAGAGAGCTTGTATCTTCTTTTAAATCAGAAGATGCAACTTTAAAATATACTAAATGGTGCACGCATCTTTGTTGGCTATGCATTCTTTACATGTTTTTCCCAGTGAAATGTAATTCTTGACGTTCCTTTACATTTTCAATAATTATATTACTTATTTTATGTTAAGAAATATCAAAATCGTGTTTTGTTTCTGTAAAGAGTTCATATCTTTTTAAGAATCGAATAAAAGTATCTCTCTTCGCAAAAGTAAAAATACAGCTTCTTATTCTTTGGGTATTCCTTTTCCAGCGATGTCTTAAAGAAAAAATTAATTTCAATGATGTAGACGACCCTATTCAGGATTGGATTCTATGCAGTGTTTGGATAATTTAAATTGAATTCATGGAGAAAGTTAAAATTGCTACAAAAATGTTTGAACATCCAATGCATTATGATTTTGATTCCGCACTGATATATTTTATATTAATTAGACTTTGAATTTAAAGTATTATTTAAATATTAAAATTCATAATATAAATAAATAATAGTATTCCAAAAAATTCAAATCATATAAATAAATTACGTTTTAATTCCTAATAAGGATAAATAAAAATTCATAATATTTTAAAATTAAATATCAAATAGTATAAAAAATGGGTACTTACGTGCTAACGCCACCGCAGCAGAAGTTGCGTCAATAAAGAGCTGCCAATGCGCCAAAATAGAGACTGTTTTTTGAATCTATATTAAACTCTATATCGGCCCATTTTCCAAAATATTGACTAAGATAAAGTATTTTTGAATTTTGAAAGTGTTTTGATTTTAAATAGTGTTTTATATATTTTATGATTTGCCATAAAAATTCTAAATGTAGATTGGCGCCACTTAAAAAAAAATTCCAAATCTTAGCTGCGGTGGCGTTAATACCAAAAATTGTTACTAGCACGAAATAATTTTAAATTATTAATTGAATCTTTTAAAATGTACATAATCATTGAGAGAGATATTTGTTAAAAAAAAAAAAAGGACGTTTAGTTTTTACATGAATAAAGTCACAATTTGTGATCGTTTATAATTATTTAAAATGTGGAAATTTAAATGAATTATATAATTTATAATGGCATCATGGGATGCATGATGTCATATGGGGTGATTATATTTAGCCAATCAAATTATTTCTTGATCAGATGATATGACGTCACTCCAGATGAATTTCATATCTGTTCTTTTCGTCCGCCATATTGAATTTTTTGGATTTCAGTAAAGTGAAATTGTGAGCTGATTCCTCCAAAGTATTAAACTGCGTTAAAACTTGCTTAATAAATATGGGCAAGTTTGGTAAGTTAATGTAAGTACATTTTCTACAAATTTTCTTACATTTTTATTAAAAAATATTGAGTAAAACTCTGCGTAGCAAACCTCCTCAAATACGTCGTTTGGAATTGAATGATATCGATAATATATTGATATTTTAATTAAAATTTTCATACAAATTAATTTATAGATACAATAAACAGATAATTTCTAATATTTCGGAAACAACCTTTAATCAGATTAATTAATAAAAACTTTACAAAAATGGAATCATTGAGGAAAAATGAGTTGAGATATTAAAGTTCAACAAGACATAAATGAATCAAATACATATTTGAATTAAGATACAGAATATATTATGAGAATACTATACTGTTTATAAGGAGATTCTTCCAAATAATATCCTATTAATTTTTAGGTTTTGAAGAAACTAAATTTCGGCATTTAAATCTATTCCAGTATGAACACACATTGCAAATTGAATTTAAAAGTATAACTTAAACCAAACTTATTCATTTCACCTTTACTTCGTATTTCTGCATAGGATTGAATCAAAATATCATGTGCGTTGCACGTATAAGCAAGCATACGAGAATTAATTTTAAAATCAATGCGTAATTTAAAATTAAATTATTATCAAAATAATTATTAAAATTAAGATTATATTAAATTTTATCAGGAAAATTTGCAATCTGTTTTTCACTAATAATATCGCGTGAATACAATGTAATTTTTTTTTCTTATAGCAAATGCAGTTAGTATCTGAAAAAATACTCAATAGAGATTAAAAATATCATTTTAAAGATCACAGCATGAAAAATATTTATTTAAAAGCTTATTGCAATAATGAGTCAGTAAACGAAAACATTTAACGTTAGAGAAAATATTTTATTTATGTTTGAATTTATTCAAAGTTTTTAATATTTTGATTTTGTATTCGTATATACGTTTGGTTTGCAAAATGTTTGTGTAAATGCGTACGTTCTGAAAGACACGAACATGCGAATAGACAAATAATGTGAAAGAAAAAGGAAGTCCAGATGCGGGCTTAAAATATACTGCTAAATTCCCTTATAAAGAATATTTAAAAAGAAAAGTAAAAACTTCTTTGATGGTTATTGTAATTGATAAGCATTTATCTAATTATATAATAATGCCTTATTATTGAAGAGTTGGAGATTTTAGAGAAGCTAATCATAAAATTTAAAAAAAAATGTACAAGAATCTATTTCATAAAATTTGCATTATTATTGTGAAAAACAAAAAAAATTAACTAATGCGTTGAAGTTAACACGAATTTCTCATGTGTTAAAAAGGAAATGGTAAAGAGATTGGTAAATCCATAATCGAAACTTCAGAACCAATATTAAATTAAACACCCTTTCAGACACTTTTGTATATTCAAAAACTACTATAGCTTATCAAATAAAGTAGAATGGCAATTGAAGAAATTCTCCACCATTTGATGGATAGTGAATTTCCAGAATGTTAAACTTCAAACGAGTTAATGAACCACCATCGTCAAATATCAAGTTGAAAGCCTATAAGTATCTATTATCGAGCTGAAAGCTCACAATATTTTGTTCATTGCGAGAAAAATGCAGATATTCACGTCATAAGTTGTAGTAGAAAAATTTATACTGAGGAATAATGCTCTTTAAACTTACTTTCTTAGAATGTATTCATTGAAATCTCGAAGCTGAATGTTTCTTTTAATCAGCCAACAGGCGAAAAGTCGCCAAATTCCCTTGTTTCTTTTGAATTGCGATTTTACCAAAGATAAAGCGCAGTTTAAAAGATGGAAATTTTGGAGATTTTTTAAAAACTAAGTTGGAGCCAAATTACGAATCGCTTTTTCGATTGAAATGGAGTTTTATGAAAAAAGAGAACACTATTTGGCGACGGAAAAAAAAAAATTATCGAATTTCCTTGTCCCCAAAGTGCTATTTGGCCAATAAAGATTCTTCTCTTTATTTAGAGCAGTTGAAAGATCCTATTTTTTATGTATTTAACCAAATATTTCACATAAAATAGAATTTACAAACGATGGTACACTAAAAATGGAGTCTTAACCATCATTGTCAGAAAATGAATTCCTCAGAGAAGTCAGAGTGGGCAATAGACAATTGTTTATTTTATCAATATTAAACAAACGTTTTGTTTAACTTTTCGTATTATGAACTCTTGTTGTGTGTCCTCTGTCATGGCATATTTGTTTATCTAACATATTTCTTTTTTTATAAGTAGAGCCTCTAAGCACTCCAATGGGTTTGTAGTTTTTGTGTATGTAATTCTAAGTTTCTATACATGTGCAACTGTTCACGTAAGTATGAATACTTTTCTCTTTCAATAAAATATTATTTTAAGATTCCAATTTCGCCAACTAAAAACAGATTATGCCAAATAAATAACTTGTTCCGACAAATTCCAATCAAAACAGATATCAAATATAGTTAAATTTGAAAATGTAAAGTCTCGCGCAAAGAAACAAAGAGGACAGAAGAAATGCGTTTTGGAGGACTTGACAATATCAATTTAAAAACAAAAGATGCAGCTCCTTTTTAAATTAATTAATTAATTGTTTTATTTTTTAATTACGCCATTCTTTTTTACTCTGCGTTTTATTTCTTTTCTACTAACACTGGACATACCTATGCTCACTGCTTTTGTTTTAATCAAGTTTTTCTGCCATGAACTTTATTGTGCAGGATTAGGAGTTTTAGGCCATAATTGGCCAAGGTACTCTGTGCGTCGAATGATGATGATGAAGAAATGCGTAATATCGAGAATTATTTTAACAAATTGATGATTCAGTCAAAATTAATCCTGTAGATAAAACAGTACAGTAGTCATTAAAAAGGCAACCAACAAAATTTAACATTTTTTGTCTTTTCTAGTAAACAGGGTATATAATAAATGCTGCTTTGGTTTTTGCAATCTCGCTCCTCCATCGTTCGGCTCTACGATGTGGCCTACCGCAAAGAGATATGAGCCTCGCTTACTTTCGGCTGACTTCAAACACAGACATAAGTTACAAAAGCACATGTTCATCGCACTATACAAATAAGTAGCCGAGACTATGTTTGCGTTTTTAACATTTTTGCCCATTCAATCATTTTTTTTTCCTCATTCATTAACTCTTAAATTAAGTACAACTCAAAATTTTTAATTTCCAAAAATTTAAAAAAAAAAAAAAGAAAGGATTTCTCTTCGCCCTCATTTTTTACAGCTTTAGGATTACAAGAAGAATAAAAAAAAATCAGTGCAAGTAATTGTAAACGAGATTTCCATATTCTTCAGAAATGTTTATAAAAATCATGCCAAGTTTTGTACATTATTACCGGTTTGGTGACTTGGAAGAATTCGACCTCTTTCTAAACTAAAAGTTCGTTTTTACAAGATCATTATATTATAAGGCGCATCATTAAAAAACATAAGAGCTATTACTTAAGGAAACTTATAGTTCTTTTTAATTATTCTTAACTGCCCAGGAAGAGAAACTGCTGTGGTACTAACAACTTGTCGGAAATAATTTCTTAATGGTACACTGTACAGAACAACTTCTAAATATTTCCTATTACTATCGCTGTAATTGATTTAATTCAGAAATAGTTGATACACTAAAAGTCTTAGCTTAACAAGAAGAAAATAAATATTAGTATAGATCAATTAGCTTAATTATTAGTTAAATTATTTTCTTTTAAAAACATTTTAATAGTTAGCTTGATTAATGGGAAACATTAAAATCTCTATATAGAATTTTATTCAACAAAGCATATATTTCCGTTAAATATTAGGTAATAAAAAGAAAATTTGAAAAAAAAAAAAAAAAAACGTTTGAGTTATATTTAACTAAATGCAGTAAATAAATATTTAAAATTCATCGTAGATAAATCAATAATTTATAAACATTAATAAAAGAAAAAATGTACCACCAAAAAGATTTTTAATGGCTTTTATATAAAAATGTCATGCCAATTTTTTTTTATACATATATTCAAAATTTATATCAATGCAAACTATTCATACACTACTATACATATATTCACTACTATACATATATTCACTACTATACATATATTCACTACTATACATATATTCACTACTATGCATATTATTCACTGTTCACTTAGAAATTCTCTATAAATTTAACAAAAAGGTATTCTTTAAGTCTCTATAAATGTCATAAAATAATTATAAACAAAATGTCACAGTTCAATCGCTCTTGAAATAAAGCTGCGTTTGCACCAAAGCGTTGAAGGGCAAGGCGTAAATCGTGTTGACCCATCACAAGCCTCAGTGCACTTCGTCTGAAGTGTGTGATGGGTCGAAACTTCGCCCCTTTGACGCCTTGGTGTGAATGGGCTTAAGAGTGAATGCATCACGAGAAGATTGCATCTAATCCAGGTCTTTTCTTTTTCTTTTTATTTATTTTTGTAGGTCTAGGTTGTTCCGGAGGAGCGGGAAGAAGGAGAAGGCGTACGTGCAGGAGGAGTTCGCCGACTTCGACGCCAACCAACAACAGTGCGCCTTGGTGAGCCTTTTCTTCATTTTTTTCTTCAATTATGGACTTATTATTAAATGTAGATGCATGCTTGTAGATTCGTTCGCTGCGTTTTAGGAGGATGATCAATTGGTATAAATATTGAAATAAAAGAAATGCCTGAATTCATTTTTAGAATTTTACATTTAAAAGTACTTACGGAATTTTTACAGGACATAACAATCATTTGTAATCAAAACAATAATGAATTACATTGGAAAAAGTTAACAAATACACAACTTATAAAAATTTTGACATTTTATTTCGACAATACCTTCAGTGCAAAATGTCGAGACACGGTTGCAGTAGGAAGCACAGTTGAAACAAGGCCATTTAGAAAGCCTCAACGACAATTATAAGAATATTGGCTCACTGGACGTAGGAAGCCATCATATCACTTTCAACTACTGTGTCAGCATTAGTTTTCCTTTTTAAACCCTCTTTTCATAGCAGAAACATGGATTCAAATTTATCTTCCGTCATCCATGGGTTTTTAAAAACCACATTGTTTTTATATTTCACAGTTAAAAATGCTTACTGTATTTTTTACACGACAAAAAAGATGGTTTATAATCAAAACAATGATTAATTAACATACATTGGAACAAGTTAACAAATGCACAACTTAAAAATTTCGACAATACCTTCGGTGCAAGGTGTCGATAGGAGTAGGAGGATAGCGGATTTCTGGGAAGGATATCACAGAGGAAGCAAGTCGTTTGAAACATTGCGCAGTTGAAGAAACGCCATTTAGATGGCCTCAATGAAAATTATAAACATATTGGCTCACTGGAGGCAGAAAGCCGCCATATCGGCTTCAAATACTGTGTCAGCATTAGTTTTGATTTTTAAACCATCCTTTCATAACGGAAACATAGATTCGAATTTATCTTTTGTCATCCATGGTTTTTTTAAGCCTGGGATATCCTGGCAAGACCACCACAACTGTAGAGCAGGGCCGGATTTTTCTATAGGCTAACTAGGCATCAGCGTAGGGCCTCAAGATCAAGAGAGGTCTACATTAAAATTTTTAGCAAAATTAGTATTACACTATTCTAAAAACAGTAAACACTAAAACACTGAATCGAAAATAAGGAAAAATTCTGCACATATGACTAATAAACAAATATAAAAATGTATTAGTTAAGATCAACGCGTTTGGCTCATTGGATCTGTTCGTTTGTATATGCTAGAGTGCACCAAAGTATAGTTCATACGTTAGTTGATTGCTATGGGCAAATATTAACATGCCTTATGCAACTAAGCTCTGATTTGTTCTTGCATAAATAAAGTGCAGATTGGTGTAGATTGGAACAGACAAACAAAGAGTAATTTACAAACTTAAAAATGGGAGGTGAAAGGGCCTCATAAGTGGAATAGCCAGGGCCTCTTTTCATTTAAATCCGGCCCTGCTGTAGAGTAATCAGTCTCGTGTTCAGGAGAAATACCGCCTTAGACCATTTGGTGATTGTACAGGTTTATTACAAAAGCAAATGAAAAGACACATAAGTGAAAATTACTAATAATTGAGTCGCATATACATAGTTAGATCACCAATTGTGGGGAAAATTGGCAGTCTTCCAAGTCGGACAGATTCAAAGAAAAGGACGTAATAGGGTAAAAAAGATTTACAATATAAAAAAAATCTTTTAATTTGTTAATAATTAAAATTAATTATTTCATATTAACAAAAGAAAAGTTAATTATTGCGGAATCTTTTTCCTTCATATAAACGCTTTTTTTTTTTCTTTTCAAAACCGTAGTGCGCCGCGTCTATCTGAGCTTCCTTAACGAACAATCGATTCATCCGTTTAAGCTTTTAAAGCGGATGTCTACCTTTCCAAACAATCTGTGGTCGATCTATATTCTTGGTGGATTTTTTTTTTTTTTTTTTTTTTTTTGCCTCATTTTATTTTAATTGAATGCATTTCCATATGGAAAACATTTGCTGCACATCAGGATGGTTTACATGAATTCTTGCCATGCTTGGTAAAACTTATCAATGCAAACAATGCCTTAGGGATTTATTCATGTGAACCGCGTCTCGTATTTTTGTCGCCTTAGATGAAACCCTTTGACATAACACCAGCAATCAGCCACCTCCACTTCTATTCTATGGAGTGATGTTAAAGATACTGGGCGGGACTCGTTTAAAGCAGTGTCTGATGTTGTCACCATGGATGGACATGCTGCAGCAAACGTGGCAAGAATACTCTCTTGATGTGTTTCGGGGAACTAGAAGTGCCCATATAAAGATTCATTGAAGGAAACAATATTAAAATTAAATGAGACCAAATGTATATTTTCATTTGTAAAGTGTAAAGTGACTTTATGGACACCCTGTAAGTGTTGTCCAAATATGCTGACTTTTTGCCAAAAGTTTTTTAGTCTTTTTGAACATTATTAAAGAAATTCAACGTTATCATCTTCCATGCATTAGACCCTACCATTTCTGATATGATGTTTTGCTCAAAATCGGAATGGAAAAAGTTGAGACGGTAAATTTGTGTACCGTATTGGAGACCTGCAACTTAAATAATAATAAACATTCAAAGACGAATTCAGTGTGAAGCCACACTCCCCCAGCAGACCTACTTGTAGAAGGGCTAAACGAGGAAAAAATGGGTTACGAACTCGCATACAATGCTGGTTTTGGCGAAATAGTACCGGTGAAATGGTAAACAGATTCCGTTCGTTGTTTAAATTGTATGGTAATAACTTTCATACGTACCCATTAACATTATTACAAAAGAGTTCTCTTGCAGAACTTACAGTTTAAGGAAATATTAATTATTAAATGTTTGCAATAGTTTTAAATTCCTTTCAATACTAATTTTTTTCTCTAATATTTGTTTTTGGTGCTTTGATTGTGTATTCTACTTCCATTCACTAAAAGCAATTTAATAAAATGTTAAGGCTCAATTATGATTCTGGTTCTTTATTCTTGCTTCTCTTCGCCATTCGGTACTTAAAATCAAATATTATTAAATATATAAACGTTAAAGACCTAATTAAAATGAATCTCTTTGTTTTGTATGTTTCATGTAGTTTTTTTTTTAAGTGTATTTACAGCTATTACAGTTTAGTGTAAATAGCTGTAAATGATGATAGCTGTAATGTAACATTACAGCTAATGAATTGGTAAGTGATTACTGATAATGAATGGGTAAGTAATTACTTTAACATTAAAAATAAGAAACCTTTAAATTTATATTGAATTATAAAAAGCAGAAATAATGATAGGTAATTAGATATTAAATTCAAATTAAAGTTTAATAAATTATTTTCAAGTTGAATCTCGAGTGCATTTTTCAATGAAATAAAAGAAAAAAATAATTTCATAGTGGGCTTCGTTGTAGGCTGCTAATGTGACACGTCATAACTTATTTTAAAATCAAAGAACTCATTTTGCCTCATGGTTAATCCTCGTGTTTCAAATATGCAACGCTATTTACATAGTTTTAATGTTGTTCACTTTTCAAGTTCAGTAATGCATTAGCATATCGCCATGAATCGTATTTCTATTGAACAATGGACAAATAACGTTAAAATCTACCAGTAGATACTTTTCTCAGACAACTTGATTCCTATAAGTATAATTTCATTTATTGTCCGTCTTAAAATTTCTCATCGCGGAACCCATACATTATTTCTCTACTTTATTGCGGCATTCGAACAAAAATTGCATTTCTGTAACACACATTTTTTAAGAGAATCTTTCAAAAATGAAAAATTAGTTAAATGAGTTAGAAAATAAGATATGGATGAATGAATAATTTTAAATTATTAATAAATAATTTAAGATTAATTTTGAAAAAAAAAATGGTTTATTTCAACGATTCGACTAGATTAGAGATATTGAGATAATTAAAACATATAACAGAAATTAAAGGGTGAACTCTTAAAGTTGTGATTATGAAGCTGTTGAAAAAGTTAAAAACGGAATTTACAATTCATTAACAAAAAATAGCATAAGTCGGAAAAATTAATTAAGACTTTTGACAGCGTTGACTCAGGCACATTAAGTGGGGGAGAAAAATTCAAAGATGTATAATTTTTGGAAACCTTTCAAGAAAGTTTGGGCAATTTCCTTTTGGGAAGACAGATAATTACACTGGATAGATATAGTACGCCCGGCATTCGATGGTTCCATAAATTTGATATTTCTATAAATCCGGCAGTGAACAAAACGCCCAGTTTCTGATTTTTTTTGAGCGGATTAGGGCGATTTATTGAGCTTAACACACTGTTTATCGTAACTGCCAGTTTCCATTGCAGTACAGTTTGGCAACTCATAAATCTGCAGAACTATTACATTTGCTTATAATTCGTAGGGACTTTTGGAAGAAGAGATCCGAATCACTACAGCCTTTTTCTTTTCTAATTGATTGTTCCGTGTGTGCTTCGGCAAAAAAAAAAAAAAAAGGAATCATGGAAAGACTAAAATAAAAAACTACTTTCAATGATACATTCGCCATTGAAATTCCTTTTTCAAAAATAATTTTGAGTCGCTGGAATCAAGTGATCCAAACCTTCATTAAGAATTCTGCTCATGATTAGGAATACTAATTAATTAAGTGATTAATGATAGATTTAAAAGAAGTGTTTGCTGTTCAATGTAACTAACCAATGTGTTACGAACTCTTGTGTTGCAGAACCCCTGGCAGCTTCCCCTCGTGGTGCACCGGTACGACGTCGCTGGAGACAGGTGGGTGAGATGCACCGTCGTCGTCCCTTGGTGGTAAGTCACCAGGTAAGTGTCCCATTTATTGAATCTCACTCTCCCTCTCAACGGTACTGAATGAAATCATTATCCATGGATCGCCAGATTTATAATCTAACATGTCTCAAAATTCATAATGCAAATATTTCGCACCACCAAACTTTTAAAAACTTTCGGCTTAATAACAGAAATTGTTAAGCAATTTACTTAATTGTCAGAAACGTATTTCACAAACCTAATACCTCACCTTACGGGATGAAATACATGTTTATTATGAAATTGTCGAGTTATATAGAGAAATAGTGTGAATAATAAAGACAGAAGAACATATTTGGACATTTTTGAAATTTCACTGCATGTGATAAATGATGTCTGGCCTGAATCTCACATTGCTTTCTTATATTGCGTCTAATGTTGGATTTTTGTACGTTAAAGTAAAAAGAGAAAGTTTTTAGGAATTTCTTGATTTTTCAAAAATTTCTTTTTCTCAACTACATTCAAGTAAATTATTTCCTTCTACGCAGTTTAAAAGTGTACATGGCGATTTTTAAAAATGATTTTTGTCTTTAAATATTTTTAAATTAAAATTTTATTTTTTGCAGGTACATTTCAAAATTAGTTGTTTCAACTAGCTGATTAAAGTATTAAAATTCTCTTTTTTAAACCAATATTATGACCATAGAAAGGAAACTTATTCTTTTAAAGAAAATATTCAACTTCTTTAGGCAAAAAAGTGTATATTCTACTTGATTCAGGAATAACAACAAATGGAAAGTAATTATTTAAATACATTAGAATAATTAATCTAATCTATATTGTAATTATGAGAAAACATTGCAATCTACATCGCTTGATTTATATTAGTATGAATTTTTATCCCTGTGTAATAACTGTAATTGTTATATTCTGCTTAGAAAATGAAATCTTTAATTAAATTCTCAATTCTAAATTAATAAAATACTACTACATTTACAATACATTTGAGCCTTTGAATTCAAAGGAATTTTCAAATAGTAGTTTTAATTTATTTAATTGAATAAATGGTACAATTAAATAATTTAAAACATCTTTTAAAATGGATTTTTCTAATATTTTAAAAGGAATAACAATGTTCTTGCATCTATTGGTTGTATCTAAAGGTTCCTATTAAAACAAATTTTGCTTTAAATTGTTAATTGTAATTGAATCACAGCTTTGCATTAACAATTTCCATTGAATAATAACTTATGAATGACTTTATTTCTTTTACAGCTGTTCCCGTCTCCCAAGGATTGAGGACATTCGTAAAAACTAATTTTATTATTTATTTATTTAATTTTTAGTTTCAAATTTTATTGGCTGCAATGCTTTTTGGCCGAACTTTTACTTTTATTAAAACACATCATTGCAACTTACCATTAGATCATGATATTCAAAATTAAAAGTTTAAATGAAACCATTAGTTGTAAGATAGATACTAAGATGTTTTACTTTAGAGTTTAAGGTTAGTTTACTTAATAGATATTATCATTAGAATAATAATTAGATAATAGTTCGAATATAATATCAAATTCCTTCGTTGCTGTCATTTTATTTGGCTCATGAATCAGACACATTGCAGCACACGTTTTTGGCAATTGAATCAAAATTAACAGATTCACCTCTCTCTCAATCTCAACCTCAGCAAACCAGTCGTAGAACCCATCTCATTTCCTTCAATAGTATGCATTGCCTTTCAGAGTGTTCCATTGCCTGTCACACCATTTTTCAAGAGAAACCTTTTCGATTATGCAACTCGTATCATGCTACCCTTCTTTATTCCATCCAGGCATCTGATTTCCTTTCTTTTTCCATCTTTTCAAAGTAGTATTTTCTTTCACTCATTTCCATCCCTACTTCAGTGATGCATTTCCACGTCTTGGTTCAATCTTCCCAGCATTGTTTCGCTTCAGTCTCTTGGTTGAATCTTCCCAGCATTGTTTCGCTTCAATCTCTTGGTTGAATCTTCCCAGCATTGTTTCGCTTCTTGTCCTTGTCTTGTTGGTCCCACCTTTCCTTCTCCAGTTTTGATTTGTTTCTTCGTTTTTCTTCTCTCTGCAGTTATTTTTGTCCTATCTTCATCGCCTTGCATGTCTTCCGTCCATTCCATTATCCAGCTGTTCCCGTTTCGCCAGCACTTATTCCACAACCTCATCCCGACCACAACACAGCGATGCTATCAAATATATTAGCGTTGCCATAGTTGAAAAATAGACATCCATCAACTTCACAAAAAAAAAAAAAAAAAAAAAAAAAAAAAAAAGGGAAACTTATGCTATTTGAGGGGAAATTCTGTCTTCTTTAATTGCAGCAGCCCAGTTTCTGTCGCGATGTTTCAGAGCACATTTTGTAGTCTGTTTTTGCGATTACAAAATCTGCTCTTTTCTTAAGTTAAGTCGATTGGAATGAAATAAAGAAAGCAGAATAGAGGAGACTTGGTAGGCTGATAAACGATTTTTTTATAACTGCAGAATTAATAAATAGTTTTAAAATAATCACAGCCAGTTTGTTCATGATTGAACAAAATAATTTATCGGAAACTATTGCTTGTTAAAAGATATTTATTGCAATAGCGGTGTTCGTATATAATGTGTTTTAATTTTTAATACTTTTCTGGAACGATGACTTTGAATTTAAAATTTGGTTATTCTTATGTCAATTTATTGTAAAAATTATATAGATAAAAGACCCAAAGCTAAACATTTTGTTTCCAATTATGTTATTAAATAATCTATATTTCCTTTTAATAATATTGGACTATCAGATTATTTTGTGCCATTTTAGTTTTAAAGAAACGCCACATACTTTTTACAATTTCAAATATTATTAATCATTTTCTAAAACCTTCGAAGAAATTGAGATAAATTTCATTGCTTGTGATAATTAACATCGTTCATCGTGAATATTGTATTTCAATTGAGTAAATGTCATGTAGCACAAAGACAGTGAAAGTCAAAATCAAATGAAACGAATACGTGTCTCTTTCGGAATGACAGCACATCATAAATCAGACGTAATTTTAGGACGACAAAAAGTCCTCTGCGAACCAAAAAGTTTACCAGGTCTCCTCGACAGGTAGGGGGTGGGGGCGAGGAACGAGGGTAGCCCACCTCCTCGTGGTGTTCCTTGGGCAACGCCTTGGCCAAAGGACAAGGCGGCCGAGAGGCTACCGATGCGATATAACATCAACAGGAGTGAGTTATGTTTTCATGTCCAATTTGAAATATTAATCACTTCAAAATTTACGTATTTTCGAATTTGGATCCACAATGAAAGATGATTTTAAAACTATTTTATCTGCACAAATAAGGTTGTATGCATTAAAAATAGAACATCTTTGTGTTTAGAATGCTCCATTTTCTTTTGCTTGTCTTAAGCTGTTCTGTTATGCTTTCCCTCCTGTTATTTTTCTATGTACACGTGTATTTTTGATGTAGGATTGGTGAGCAAGTTGCTGCTTACCACTAAAACAAATGCTTTATTTTCTTCGATCCAATTTTTGAACTTCACAAAATAAAAATAGTTTTATTCTTGGGCATTATTTTTGTGTGGTATTTTAAAATAAAGCTATCTTGAAAGTTATAAAAATATTTTCTTAAGACATAAGCAAAATTTTAGTAATTAATTAAAATATTTTTAAAAAATCAAAATGACTTCTATGAAAATATTTTATTAAAAATATAAGACTAATTATATAATATATATGTATAGTTGCCAGTTTACTGATGAAAAACGAATTTATTTAATTTAGACGCATGCATTTGAACTATATTTTGCTTATTTAACTAAAGAAAACCATTTTTAATATAAATAAATTTCAAAAGGATTCAGCTGGATACATTTATCAATATTAATAACCAAACATTACAGCAAACTATATTATACGTATTTACTAGAAGTTATTATACTATGTTAGTAGTGTGTGGATATCCAAAAAAAAAAAAAAAAAAAAAAAATGAATAAACTTTTTCATGTCAAAACATCTTATTTCTTCTATCAAACTATCCGAGGTTCCTTGCGATCGCCGGTTTTTAAATGTCTTCTTGATCCAACAACGTCTTTTCTTCTGTTTTATTCAATTCCTTCCATTAGCTTGCACTCTCCTATATATATCTTGTACAAATTTCCAATCGTTCATAAAACACTTTTTATTCATCTACTCGAGTTCAAATACATTTTTTAACTTGCAGTGGATAACACTGGATGTTAATGCAGTTTTTTCAAATATTAATTAGTTCATTAAATTTAATTAATTAATTTTAGTTTTTTTTAGATTTAAATTGCATATACACTCAACAGCCAAAAAATTATGACCACCCCTACATTTTACAATGAACTCACCTGGATGACGTGGAAGGCACGTGATCAGGTGGAAGTGGTGATATTAATCCATGCCAAGGCGGGTTGAAGCTGTGTTGCGCGCCAAAGGTGGGCCAACTCGTTATTGACATGTGGTCATAATGTTTTGGCTCTTGAGTGTATTTCTACTAATAGATGGCGCCAGATAAATTTAAAAAAATGAGTGAAAATTATTTATAAAGGACTTTCTGTAATAGAATGAAAAAAAAGTAGGAATTGACATTAAAATTTTTTTTTATATTACTTGTTAAAATTTACAAAAATAAAATTGCGATACTACTTTATTTACGATCCAATTTAGTAACCTGTAATCTCGGTTAATCTTATCGTAAGCCTTCTGGATAAAAATTGATTTGTGGGCTTTTTCCTATCTCGGAAGTAAACAATCGAAACCGCCATCCAGTAGAAGTAACTGGAACCTCACTCTGAGTAAAGCGATTTCTGACACATTGGTGTGAACGGTGTGTTTTTGCATTTACTGAATTTTTCCTCTCTGCCGCGTGATGCCTCGGTGAGAATGAACCGCCAGGATTCGAACCTGAAGCCTGTTGTACCAAAGGCGCAAGCCATTGGCCATCAAGCCTCGTTAATATTGTACTAGTAGCTGTTTTTCTGTCGGAAGCACTAGCTATCGATCACACGAGATCTTCATAAGAATGGGTCATGAACCCATCTACAGGAAATGTAAAACCAGTTTGTCCATCGATTGCAGCTCACGAATAGTTAATTGGCATGGCAGAAAGAACAACGTTACAATCCGAATTCAAAGATAGAAATTCTTACTAATGGGTGAATGGGATGGAACCCCCAAATTAAGTAAGAACAGTCAGCAATGCAATCTTATTATTTGGTTCTACATATCCATGTGAAGTAGCAATTTTTGTATTAACAACAATTAAAAGCAAGCACAGAAATAAACCAGATTTTTGAATTGTGTTAATAGAAAGCTTCTAACCAGATTTTTGATTTTCCTGGCATTACTAAAAAATTATTAAAAAAAAAAGCAATTAAATTGTTTACATTAAATTCTAATAAGATGAAAGGAAATTTGTAATTTAATTTATTTGTATAAATATCGTTTAAATGAAATAAAAAAGTGAAATAATTTGATTTTTGATTACACACCCACACACATATATATATGCATATCATATTATGTGAGGCACAACTTTTAATTATTTTCGTATTGGGATAAATTAAAAGAATGTTTTCAGCCGTGTTAGACATTCCTCAGCGTCTTCGCGGGGATTTCCATGCAGGGAAATCTAAAAGGCAATGAATATGGAAGATTCTAACGACGAAAATACATCTTCGATGTAGAAAAGTCAGATTCAACCGTCTTAATTCCTTTCTGTAATAATTCAAATAACAATTGTTCATATTGGGACTTTTACCATGCATCGGGAAGATGTAAGTTATCGCAGCAAATGTTTGAACGTCAGGTGAATTAGGAAGAGTAATTGGAATGGGGTCACTTCGTCCTTGCAAACAATCATCCCTAGAACTCGGACTACGCAGTCTTGTTACATTCCACCCCTGGTTGTGCTGTTTGGAAAGATAGTTTCCACTGGAAAGTTTCCACTCTCCTCTGTCAAGCCTAACGTAAGGACTCGCGCTTATGTTTATCCCAATCCTATAAACTTTCGGTTTGGGTCCTCTGGGCTTGCCCAATTCGGAACCAGCTTTTCCTGTAACTGTTATTTAAATGCAGCTGTGGTCAAGATTTTAAAATAATAATTTTTAATATTAATAATTTAATTTGCACCATTTCTAATTGATAGATCAAACTCATTTTTATTCAGCCTCTCAGTTTTCTCTGCTTTTGTTAATTACTTTTACTTTTCTTTTTAGTCTGTCTAGTACAGGCAATTTTCGTGCTACAGGTACTCCGACCCAACGTTATTTACTATTTTTCGCTACGGAGATCAGATTCAGTAAAGAAAAGTATATGTTGAAATTTTCGACCAGTTGTCTCCAAAGTATGGTACTCGTATCCTAGGGGGATTCGCAAAGTGATACTTTAGGGGATGCCAAGGAGACGTAGGATCACTATTACTCGCAAGTATAGGAACATGTGAATGCGATGATCTCTGCTGCCTCTGATTTCAATAGTCTGCGGAGCCCAATAGCATAAATGTAACGTCAACGTTACAGCGTATGTGCATAAAATCGCATAGCTCTGCATTTGGGAGGTAGATACATCTAAGAGTTCAAGGAGAAACTGCAAACTTTGTGCGCAGGCCTTTTAAAGTCGGAACATTTATGACATTAAGCTCCCCAGACGCTTGTGCCTCATTTCAGGTCCCAACCGGGAAAATGGAGGGTTTTCTGCTAGATGGGGCAAGCTCTGTAATTCTTTGACTTTTTCTCATTTTGATGCAAAATTAGAGAGCGCCAAGTGGGAATAGTTATTTAAAGTTGTATTCAAAGTTGTAAAGCCGATTCGTAACCCAATGGCATGGCGATAAGCTAGTGCGACGGAGAGCTGATGTTCAAATCCTCTGGCGGCATTGTTTTAGTCATTGTTTTCAGACTAGATATCAATTGAGACAATGTGTGTAGAGCATCTGGCAGGCTACCTTCGGGGTTCTTCCCATACAATACGCATAGACTAAAAGTCATTCCGTGGTGCATTGTCCTTCCCCAACATGTGCGCTTTCTTGTTTGGTAAAACATAGGATGTCAAGTGATGACAAAATACGCAGCTTTAAAACCTACTAATTAAAACAGCCTAGGTTAGCCCTATGTTAACTATGCAGCATGCAATTTTAAAATAACACGACATTCCTAAAAAGTGACTAGATACCATGCATAGCAATAAATTGGAGTGCGTCCCACTATTCCAAATGAACATAAAGTTGGAGTATACATCTGCCGTTCTTTGTGTACTAGAGTTGGAGTTATATCGCCACTTGGCTTCTTTTCCCTGCGCGCATTACACAATTTAAGCTTGCTACTAAGCGAATCTGAACATTCCGAGAAAAGGCTGGAATTCTTCTTCTCAAGTCATGCATTTATTGAACTATGTGCTTAATAACAATAGATACAAGAAGTGTTATTTTATTTAGAACTCTAATAATTGTGTCTGAAATATAATAAAACAGTTCATATAAATGAATATTTTATTTTTAATCACTTTGGGGTGAAAACTTATGAATAGATTATAAATTCTAATATTTAGTAAAATTAAATTTATCATTTATTTACAGCCACACACACACACACACAAAATAACCATTTCTTTAGAATTTTGTACTATGATAGTAGATATTTTTCTTCCTTCACACCAACAATATTAAGTAATAATGGCCAACACTAAAGATTGTTGGCGTAAATCGCCAACCAATCATCTACTACAACGTAAAAACCACCCGAGGAGTAAGATGACGGGATTTGGTTTGGTTTGTCGCTCTACGGTCATCTTGTGCACACTTTAGACTAAACAGACTGGGACCTACAGCTTAGCATGGATTACGAACCACCAAAAAACATCCATGCCACTGCCAGGATTCGCACCAGAAACCTTCGGTACCAACAGCCAGAGAGCAAGCCAATTGGCCATCAGGCCGCAGGATGACGTGAGGATTATGTTTGTCCCAAACTGGCAATCCTGATGCGTACTCTATTTATCACTACTGTATGACGTATAAAGTTTCTAGTCTTTTAAATCATCGCATTAAGCAATAAAGCTTTTTCAACACTATCGTAATATTATGGTCGTTATGACAGAGGTGTTTGGAAAATCTTAATGCATTTTTTCAAATAGTATCTCTTTTGATGTAAACTAAAAATTGTCCATTTCTGAATTCGTTAGCAAAATAATATTTTTCATAATTGCAGATCTTCACATTATTTATTAGTTTCACTGATAACTTTTACACAACACGGAATAAATAACTCTCACAACAGTCAACGCTAAACACTGGTGTCGGACACGGGTCATTCCGTTTGGCTCTTCTCCTTTGCATGAAGAAGAACAAGGCGATGAAATGACGACAAGTAGAGCATCTCCGCTATTAAAATATACAATTTTCTTTTGATTGTCTTGAGCAATTCTGCAATACTTTGCTAACTGTTAAGTTATTATTATTATTTTTATAGGACATGTACTTTTTAAGCCAGCAAATTTAGAGTGCAAAGACATCTTTTAAGTGAGTGCAAATACTTTAATGCATACACATTCAAAGTAGTAAAAAATATTTTTGTATACAAAAACTGTTTTTATAGATGTAGGATTTGAATAAAATCCATTGAATATATTTCAAAAATTTTCTAAAACCATTAGTGAATATCGTAGTACGAAAAATTTCGATAGAGAGTCAGGAGTCTGGAGTCGCATAAAAAGAATTAAAGGCATTTAAATCTTCGACCTCTTTTCTGCATTTACACAGAGACTCTATCATAAAGAATCTATTTTGGAATGTTGCTATGGTTCCATGGCCGGTAGCAATCTGATTTATATAAAAATTTCCATGGATTCTCGTGGTGCTCTTAATCGGGCAGAGTTCATGAACTGCTTTTACCTTGGTAGAATCATACCATTTAATCTGCCATTAGTTTAATTAGTATTCTTGAGAGTATGTTAACTTCTTAAGACAATTAAGATGATATTTAACAAGATATGGTGAAAAATAACTTTTAGTTTTCCACAATTATTGAAATTATTATTAAAATTAATGTTAAGGAGGCATTTCAATTGTATTCTTAAATATTACAGTCGTTAACAAAGACAATTATTATTTTACCAACAAATCACACAAGTGTAGAGAGAATTTTCTCGCCACTGATGCATATACTATAAAAAGCTACCTTGGATAAATGAAAATTCTTATGGAACAAATAAGATTTAATGTATTAGTTACAAATAGAGCATCTTCGTGACTAAAATATACAACTTACTTTTGGTTGTCTTCAGCAATACTGCAATACTTTGCTAACTGTTAAGTTATTATTATTATTATTATTATAAGACATGTATTTTTTTTTTATGTCAGCAAATTTAGAGTACAAAGACATCGTTTAAGTGAATGCAAATACTTTTATGCATACACATTCAAAGTAGTAAAAAATATTTTTGCGCACGAAAACTATATATCCCCATATTAGATTCGGACCCACTGTAGACATTTTTAATTTTACATTGTATACATGTATTTTTATTTATACATTGTATACACTGTAGACGTTTTTTTATTTCGGTTTACAAAAATTTAAACATAATGAGTTATTATTTTTGGGTTTACCATCATTCTTACATGTAAAACATATATAATAATAATGATACTAAACGCACATTGTAAATAAATATATAGCACTAAAGTACACTAAGTGCGTATCTAGAGATGGCCAATGCGTCGGTGAGGTCGCTTAAAGTAAAGCATAGAAACTTTTACATTAGATTAGATGTTCCAATATGCGTGCGCATCATGAGTTCTCAGAATATCACTTAATTATTCAGCGAATTCATAACTGTAAACTCATCAATAAAACAGGCATTATTTGTCTCAAGAATATCATTTTAAAATCAAAGTTAATTTTTTTCTCATAATTTCGACAGCTAACGTTTTAATGTATGGATGTACACATGATGTATTTTTTTAATACATTGGTTTTTCACTATTTTGGCCATTATAAAATAAATATAATTTGTAAAAGTGTGATAATGTCATTGGCCTCAAAAATAATCAAGCCGGACTGCGAGTTGGCCACCAATGCTATTGAGGGAATAGTTGAAAAACTGTGGCGCTCTCTATTGGCGAAGAAAAGAAATAAAAGTTTTAAGAAGTGAAATAATGCACTGCTGTGATTCAATCTCGCTACACTATAGTTGCTAGGACCTGTGCATTACTAACAGGGTCGGATTTGCCTATAGGCTAACTAGGCTTCAGCCTAGGGCCTCAAGATCAAGAGAGGCCTACATTCAAATTGTTAGCAAAATTAGAATGACGCTATTCTAAAAACAGTTAACACTAAAACACTGAATCAAAAAATAAGGAGAAATTCTACACATATGAATAATAAGCATAATAAATAATTTACAAACTTAAAAATGGGAGGTGAAAGGGCTTTATAAGTGGAATAGCATAGGGCCTCTTTTCCTCTAAAGCCGGCCCCTGATTACCAACTGCATTATTTCCACCTGAGTTAGGAATGAAGAAATTGGTAAAAATGAACAAGATTATTGTTGTTCATTTTAACAATAATCGTGCTCATTTGGCATTTTTGCTCATTTTATACATAATTGCATCTTAAATATAATGAGACGATTATAACAATGATTGCTTATTTATGTTTAAAATCATAGATTTATATTGGAATCAGTCTATCATTGTAATTACTTTTTTAATGAGATATTATAACAACTATGTCATATACGCAGAAAATTCTCAATTCCCACAAGAATCGATTTGATTATAGGCGTAATTTATAATATATATATTAATCTTCGGTTAAGAATTTAGACATTTTTCTTTAGATTTAGAGAAGTCTCCTGGAAAGATATGGATTATAGACATTTAAATCATTTACCGCCAACACGGCAAACTTTGTGATCCTTTATGCTATGATTGGCGTTGATTTTCCGCAGTTTTTATATGTGTAACGAATTTTGAAACGTACTATTGGAAAAGTACCAGATTTCATTTCTTCAGTGTTGCTTGTGTAAATATGAAGTGAGGATTGCGACATCTTCAATATCACATTCCAAATTATTACAAACAAATTACGCACTTGGCAGTAAAATGAGTACTCTCACTTTTTATGTTTATATGTATTAAGTAAATAAAACAAATATACTGAAATCTCAGCCGAACAGTATTAAAACAATATTAAATGTACATAAGTTTTAAAAAACTTTTTAAACTTAATTTTCAAAAATATATTTTTTTTAATTCCAATCTGGTTACGTCTACTCTTAGAAAACAATAAAATATTTATTATTATTTTACGAATAATAATAAATTGAATTTTATTTTTTATTGAACATTTTAACTTGCAATATATGATTTTTTTTTTTTTAACTAAAGAGGGCATTCACACATATTTATAAAGATTTTGAAGGAATACATTTATTGAACAAGTAATACAAAAAAAAAAAATTAAAGTCAATTCCTACTTTTTTTCGTTATATTGCAGAAAAGTCCTTTAGAAATAAAGTTGAAATTTTCCTCTTACATCTGGCACCCTCTATTATTAGATACACGCAACTTAAATCTAAAAAAAAACTAAAACTAATTAATTAAATTTAAATACTGAATTAATGTTTGAAAAAAATGTATCAACATCCAGTGTCATCACAACAAGTTCAAAATGAAAAATGTATTTGAACTCGAGTGGATGAACACGAAGTATTTTATGAACGATTGAAAATGTGAACAAGATATATATATAGAGAGAGTGTGTGAATTGAAAAAAACAAGAACTATATTTTCTAGAATGCTCAGTCTGATAATCCCTGTGTGGAACTATTCTACTACGTCTCGATTTCTAAGATAATAGTGATTTTCTTAAACTGATTTTGTTGTATTCCTCCCCCACAAACTTCCAGAGTCCATCCTATACTTCGGGATACCGCTGACACAGAGTTTGCTAGAATAGCCCAGACATGTAGCAACCCACTGGAGACTTGCCATATGGGGCTGTGGGAGAAGCATTTAAGTAGAATAACGTCAATTTCGATTTCGTTCCTCATTTTTAAATTCCTACTATTAGTTCACTCTATTAGTACTATTAATTCCTACTATTATTAGTTTACACTCTCCCTGTATATATCTTGTTCAAATTTTCAATCGTTCATAAAATACTTTTTATTCATCCACTCAACTTCAAATACATTATTTTTTGAACTTGGAGTGGATGATACTGGATGTTAATGCTGTTTTCTCAAATATTAATTCATTCATTAATTTTAGTATTCTTTACATTTAAATTGCATGTATCTAATAATAGATGGCGTCAGATGTAAGAGGAAAATTTCAACATTGTTTGTAAAACATTTTTCTGCAATAGAGTGAAAAAAAGTAGGAATTGACTTAAAAATGTTTTTATATATATTACTTGTTTCACATGTAGATTAGTATGACTGGTAGACTTAACCTGATGAAACTGAACACAGTAAAGATTGCTTAGCAAAAAAGATGGAATATCTCTTTGAAAATAGGTGTTAAAACATATTTCTGATGGTAATCTCTAAACTAATATTTTAGGTCTTTTCTCTTCTTTTTTGTTAGTAAATTTATTTTTTTCTATTGCAATGAGTTAAACATATTCCAACCTCGTCAACTGAACTATATAATTTCATTTTACATCCGCGAAATAATTTTCATGCAACAATTCGCAGTCTTACGCTGACAAACATGTTTTTGAATTAGCCGGAAAGCATCAAATTTTTTTTTTATTGGCTTTTAAATAAAAAATAATAATTTATTTACGGTTTCTGTAGGGAAATTCATTGATTCTGTGACAGTTTTTGAGTGGTTAAACCTTTTTTTAACACATGAGATGCGACTTTACTTATATACTAAGTGGTGTACATATCTTTGTTGGGTATGCCTTTCTTTACCCGTTTTTCTCAGTAAAATGTAATTTTTGACATCCCTTCACATTTTTATTAATGTATCACTTATTTTACTTTCAGAAATATTAAAATCGTGCTTTTAATACCTTTTTTAATCCTCGAATAAAAGTATCTCTCATCGTAAAAGTAAAAAATATAGCTTCTTATACTTTATTCCTTTTCCAGCGATATTTTA
>BPLR01010621.1:0-25888 GCA_021605095.1 Caerostris extrusa | reverse complement strand
TTTAATGAAAATAATTTGAAAAAAAATGAAAACATAATTTTTATTCAAAATCATACTTCCAATAATTCTGATTACATTAATGCTTAATTTTTTTATGATAATTACAAAAATAATTATTATATTGTTTGGTTCAAACATCTTATAAAGACGCTCTAGAATAACATTTTTACAATTAAGCGAATACAACATTAAACAATATTTTTAACACAATTTAATATTTAATAACAGTTTTTTAACAATATTTTTGCACACATTTAAAAAAATTAAACAAGTATTTTTTTACAAAAAATTATAGCTCATTATGATATGTCGTACATGCTGCTTTTTCACATCTTTTACCAATTCTTTTAAATATATATAAATAATGTTATTTGAAACATTTATGGTGATATATATTTCATTTATGCACACCATGTTTCTAATGTGTATACGCTTCATGTATAAATGCATCATTGCCTCAACATACTATTTTTATATAGAACATAACAAATTACAATATTTTTCTAGTAGGCACTACATACGCTTTCTATATGTTAAAATATTACATGCTATTAAAAGAACATCAACACATTTTTGAATCGACAAATTATCGAATTCTTGCAAAGAAAAGTGAGTCAAGAAATATGCGAAAAGTTGCTTAGATGAAAATATACTCGCTACTAACTAGAAAATGTATATATATATATATATATATATATATATATATATATATATATATTAATATATATATATATTAATATATATATATATATATATATATATTAATATATATATATATTAATATATATATATATATATATATATATATATATATATATATATATATATATATATATATATATATATTAATATATATATATATTAATATACATATATATATATATATATATATTAATATATATATATATTAATATATATATATATATATATATATATATCAATATATATATATAAATATATATATATATGCATTTCTACTTTAATGCTTAGTTTTTATATATATATATATATATCAATGATTTGTATGATTTCGATATTCGATGATTTGTTGTTCAAAAATGTGTTGATGTTCGCTTTGTAGCAAAGTAATATTTTAATATAGAAAGCGTTTTAGTAGTGTCTACTAGAAAAACTTATATTATAATTTTGTTTTGTTATGTTCTACATAAATAATGTGCTGGCAGTAATAACATTTATACCAATACCGGAAATGTGGTGTGTATAGAAACATGGTGTGCTAAAATGAGATATATATATATGTACATATATATATATATATATATAATGTCCAAATATAGTCTGGATATTTTTTTTTTTGATCTATAGGGTATGTCAGACACCAAACATAAGAAATAGCTCCGGAATTGATATACTTGCTGCATCCATCAAAACTATGTAAGGAAATAATGGTTCTCTTATTATTCATTTTCTTAGACCATTTGGAGCCTTCATGTCAGAATTTCCGCCCACTGATGCAGTGTTGTTATCACTGAGACCACATTCCATCAATACGAGAGCATTAATGTGTCGGAAAGATTAGCCGCCTGCTTACTAGTTCCTCAATTACCTTTCGATCAATGTCCAGCACTTCATTGATGGAAAGCAGCAAGTTTCCTTCCAGTTGCTCGTGATCCTTTAAGGAACAGCGATAGAAAGTAGTTACGAAGCTGAGTATGTCTCCCATTATATTAGTATTCTGCACTAAGGCTTGCATAAATTTGAAAGGGGGAAAATATCTAGAAATATCTCTGCTTGTGGAAATATACTGTCGTAAAAAAATTTATTGATACCACAAATATTATTAGAAAAATATGATGAAAATACAAGTTGTCATTTGTATTTTAATTGTAGCGTGACTTGAGTCAGAAATCTGTGAAAAGGAAACTCTAAGGACGAATAAATATCTCTTCTCGTGATAATATTGTTCAGAAAAATTTATAGTTATTTATAATCAGAAAAAAAATACTGAAAACTCAAAAAGCTCGCATTTTTTTTAGTGTAGCGTGACTCACGCGTTGGATGTACAAGATTTTATATTTTAGTGTAGAGTGACTCTCGCTGAAAATTGAAAAAAACTAGGAAATAAGAACACAAAATCGAAAACTAAAATATACTTGGCAAATTTCAATTTATCATGCGTGAACATGATAAGTTGCATATACGCATCTCTACCGTCGACAGGTCATCTACTGCTTATAATGGTACATTGGAATGGTACAAGAGAAATAAAGATAGTAATAAAGATAAACTACGTTAATATCTTTCTTTCAAAGGAATAATGAGCTCTTTGTTCTCTCAACAATGGCAAATCATGGATAGCTTGAGAACACTAGTATCTATGACACTCTTGATAGATATGTATTTTTGCTGTTGTCAGGTATTTTTTTCAAATATTTGTCTTTAACATTAGAAATTATTAATCCTAAGACTTAATTGAAGTAGTACTCAATTAGAGAGGTAACAATTTTGACTAAATGAGGCACTAGAACTGAGATTTTGTTTAATAATCACAATATAAGAACTCGAGTATTTTTTTAACTATCTCTAGAATTTTTTTTATTAATGCATACATTTTCATGATATTGTTTTCATCAAATCATTATCTCGGGAAAATTGGATGGGGTTATATTTTCAAAGCAAAAAAAAAAAAAAAGGACAATGACAATGCATTTTTGAAAGATTAATTTGTATCATAATCTTAATAGATTTTTTTCAAAATTTAGAAAAATTTAATTATATTATATTATAAATTTGCATTTATTTTTTAAATCAGACCTTTAGGTAGTGATTATTTTATTGTTTGCTGAAAAAAATTTAGAAAAATATTTAATTAATTAAAAGAAATTTTTTTTTTTTTAAAGATTGATTACGGAAGTAATATGCAAAAGTTTATAAATTGAGCATACTGTATTAAACGCAATATAATATGTATAAAATATTATATAAATTTATAACATGTATTCTTGTGAAATGTATAAACTAAAATTATAAAATTAATAAAAGTTCATGTAGTTTCATCTGTTTTGATAGCTGATTTTTTTTGAACTTTTACATGTTTTCGATTGATACTAGGTAATATAAACCTTTTTTAATTTGACATTTATTTCTTAAGCAACAGAGATATGACGTTTTCAATAATTGTATTAATAATTTATATTATTCGAAACAATTATATTATAATTTTGTGCTAGTAATCGATATTATAATTGTATTGATAATTGATATAATAATGTGTTTAAATATAATCAAAATAATACAGTTGAACGCATATAATTTTAAAATTTACTTAATTGAATCTCAAAGAAGAAGATTTGAAGATTATGTTATAGTTTAACGAAACACTTCCATTTAAGTTAAATTAGAATAAAATACATTCTTGAAAAAAATTAAAATTAAAATTCCAAAAAAAGTGTTGATTTTGAATTTGTTAATCGGTAATTGTTCATAAAGAAACCCTCTCATTTAAAATAAAAAAACCATAATTTGCTATGATTCCTTTTGAAAAAAATAAAGTTAAGTATTCAAATATTTTCTAAAAAATATTTATATACAATTTAATTTAATGCTCAGTGTTTTATGAATATATGATATAATATGTAAATATAAATATTGAAAGACTCAATGATGTTGAAATTAAATTTATTAAATGCTACAAAACTCGTTCAAACAGAAACGAAATAAAAATTAAATCAACAAATATATAGTACGTATGCTTCCTTAAACATTTTATCCTCTTCCGCTTTCTTTGCAATTTAATTTATACATTTTCCCCATCTTAAGCGATTTCTAGTTTATTCATAAATATGCATGCGCTGGGGATATATTATATCTTTAGTTAATCATTAATAAAAAAGGTTCCATTCAAACATTGAAATTGATTTTTAGAAATACATAAACAGGAAATTATATGAAATATTATTCATATTTTATTCGTAAGATAAAACGAGATATTCGCCAATCTCGCATATTATGGTTGCGTTTAAAATTCTGAAGATGATTATTATGGACATATGTCTTTTAATCATACATTAGCTTATTATATTAAACTCATTGCTTTATTTTTTTACATTTATCTAGATTTTATTTTTATTTTATATCATCTTTTGTTAGGTTTATACGATCGCTTATTACATGTTTACATACAAATAGGAATTGGTCAGTCTCTCTGTCTCTCTGTATATATATATATATATATATATATATATATATATATATATATATACAGAGAGACAGATAGAGAGACTATTCTATTTTATATATATATTCATTTTAGTTTAGAAGATAATGCATATAATAAGATAAAAATAAAAACGGCACAATCAGTAATACGTTTAAATATATTTATTATTTAGAAATTCTAATAGAAATGTAAAGAAAGTAAACTCTCTAAGTACTTTAGAACAGTACACATTTAAAATACTAAAAATATAAATTATTGCTTTGTGATGCAAATGTTTTCTTTTACATTTTATAGTAAGTTAAATTTCTTTGCAGTTCATTATATTTGCATGAATTTATCTCTTACAATTTAAGTAGTTATTTTATTAATTTATAAATTTTGCTTTATTTTTTCTTGCAATAGGCAAGGTTATTGGACTCATTTTTCAATCATTCTTATTTTCTATCGTAGACATTCTCAAAAATTATTGCTGATAGAGGATGATAAATATATTTTATTTATTTTCTTAGAATAATTTTTCTGATTATTTTATTTTCGAAAATTGTGCTATTGATAAATAAAGGAATATTTAAAGGAACATTTAAAAAAAACACTTTGTCATAGTAAATAATTAAATTTTTTACACGAATCTATAAATGAATTTTTTTAAAATTACTTTTAATTTTTCAAAAATATATTTAACAATTAAAAATGCTCGATATGTTTATATTAATAAATATTTAAGGCAAACATTATGCGGTACGGAGAATCTTTTAATCTTATAATTTTTAAATTAATTCGAATTAATAATTGTACATATACTACAAAATGTTTTGTATTAATTTTAATTTTCAAATTATAAATAATTAATAAAAAATTTTAATTATTTTTAAAAAGTAATGTAGGAAATATATACTAAAAGAACTTTTTTAATTATATTTCAACTTTTGTTAGTTGAACAATGTTACTATTAGATTCCATTTCTTCTATTTATGTGAGGAAAAGTTAATATTTTTAAATGTAGTCAAAAATAACAAATACAAGAACATAACAACTGCAATAATATAACAATGCTTATGTATATAGTATATACAAATACGTTAATATAACAAAGCAGCCAGCATAAGATTTCTATTTGAAAACGTATGAAATATGAAAATAACATTAGAATTCTTAAAAATATTTCGTAAGCCTGATTTCGTATTGCAAAATATATCTTTACATGTTATATATATATATATATATATAATGAGGCATTTTCTATATATGTCTAAATTTAAGAAAAAAATATAAATAATAATAGTTTCAATTGCAAGCACTATGGGGTAAGTAGAATCTTTTTATGTTATAATTTTTAATTTAATTATATTTTTCCTAAAATACATAGTATTAATTGTAATATTCCAAATGATAAGTAAACAATAAACAATACGTTCTCTACTGTTTAAATTTAAACAGTAGAGAACGAAAATATGCAAAATAGCATTTTGAAATGTTTTGAACCTTTTTGTTAAATGAGCAATGTTGGTTGTAGATTCTATTTATTCTATTTATGTGAGGAAAAAACAATTTAAACATAAGATTTATATCAGCAGCCTAGCATAAGATTTATATTTGAAATACATGAAATATAATTAGAGCATTACAGCTCTTTAAAATATTTCGTAAGCCTGAATTTTAATTGCAAAAATATATTTTTACATGTTTTATTATATTTTTAATGTTTATATAAATACTTTCATATTGTTTTATTATATTTTTATTGTTTATATAAATTATTTTTTATTGTTTTATTATATTTATTGTTTAATATATTTACTCTTATTTTGCAATATTTATATATGAACCATTTTCTGTATAATATCTTATATAAATTTTTAAATAATAATAATAATTTTAGTTACATAGAAGCCCTTTTTTTTTCATATTTACAAATGAATAATCAGCCATAACCAATATGACATTTTTTTTCTATTTTTTTAAATATTGTAATCTCAATTAATAATTTCAACACCATAACTGACCAACTGTGAATGAATTAATTTATTCTACAATCAAATAATATGTTATGTACTTCATAGAAACAAGCTGAAATTTCATTTAATATAATATTACATTTTGTGAAACATGGTATGAACTCCAACATGTACATACCTTTCTTGGGTTCTGCCTAGATGGAAAACACTGTTCTCATAAATTTGCAAACCATCCTCCCAGCAGAAACAAAGGGAGCCAGTTCCATAAATCAGAGAGGCAAAAGTATTCGTTGCATTTGATCCAGCAATGTTTTATTCAGTATGCATTTACAATACGGAATGGACTTCATTCTATTTTTACGCACACGATGTTGCCCCAAAAAAATTTAAATACACCATAAATATTTAAAGAAACTTTTTCCAGTAATGTAGGATCCTAAATCTCCCCATGTTTATCGGTAAAGCGTGGGTCCTAATAAGCTGGTAACCGGCGAAAAAAGCTTAAATTTTAAATGCTTATCCAAAAGACGTTCTATTAAATGTCTCGATCCCTTTCTATATTGATTGAACTTTGATATTTTCTGGTAAAAAGAAACCGCTGCACATATTGTAGAACAGCGAGAAGTGGCAGAAAATACTCAAAATTTTAAATATTGTTGTAAACATGTTTTTTTCAATACGAAAATTTGAACTAAATTGATTGAAAACTTTTAATGATTTTTAACAGCATTATCATCATTTACTGTTTTTTAGCATCTAGGTTCATTATGATTATAATAAAATTCGGAGGACCAGAATGGCCGAGTGTTTATGCTCGGTGCCAATTATATATATATATATATAAATATATATATATATGTCCAAAAGTACAAGACACATGAATACAACAATTAAAGTAAAAGTGGCAGAGAATGAGCTAAAGCACGGCAGTTCTGCTCAACGGAATCCATAACTGTAATAGCTGCACTTAAATTGTATAACAAAACCATCATAACATAATTCGTAATACAAAAACACTTGTACAAGCACTGAATTGCTTTGCATTCAGACCGGGCCTGACAGAGAAGTGACTAGTGCTCAGTGCCACAAGTTTCGACTTGGAGTCCCGATGGTGACATGGATAATTGTAATAATTCGGAATCCACTTTAAGGCGTAGATCCCGGTCTCAGAGTATACAGCTTCAATGAGTCAAGTCAGGTTCTATATACGGGTGCTCCATCACAATAGAAGCTGCCCCTTTCCCTTCAACCATGAGCCCATACGGGTTCGTGGGCGTGGTCTAGATGGTCTATCAAGTGGGTTAAGAAAAAAACATCAGTTCTGTTATTTAATAATTTAATTTCATTAATATATCTATTTATTTATCTAGATTTATTTAATTTCATTAATCTGTCTATTTATTTATTTTCATTTATCCATCTATTTATTTAATCTAGATTTATCTAATTTCATTAATTTAAGATTTATTTAGACAAAAGTTAAAAAAAGAAATCGTTTATTAAATATGCTTAAAACGAAATTTATATAGAATATATTCAGTTTCCTGATGTAAGTAGAAGAATTATAAATATATTCGAATGTAAAAGTTGCAAAAAGCTACATGTGCAATGTATATCCCAAATTTTTGGTAATTGTCTTTTTGTTTTTTGTTATCTGTTTAAAATAGAAATGATTGATTTTTAACTAAAAAGATGAGAAAAAAACATAAGATATCGGTTTGGAAAAAGCAATGAAATTTTGTTAAAGGATTCATGATTTATAATGGATTCCCTTATAACAAAAAATCCATATAAGGAAAGTTGAAAAAGAAATTGCAATTTAAATTTCCAATTAAAGATATTCCTATTTTGAATTACTATCAGAAATATATTTTAACGATTATTTCCAACGAAGTCATACAATCACTTTACTAAATAAGCTCCAACAGGATAAGTCAACCTAGTTATACCTCTAAATCTACTGTTGGAAAAAAGAAACTGAATTGAGGCTGTACCATTTCAATGAATCACAGCAGAAGTTCAACAGCGTGTCATGTATGGTATGCTGTGCATTTGGACACTTAAAGCAAGCTATTTATAAGAAGCACTCTATCACATTGGATGAACTCTGAAAGATTGTGGTGGAGGACCGTAGTAATATAAATCTTGATCTTTAATGGAAAACCATTATCATCAAGATGCAATATGGCTATAAGATTGAACAAATTAGAAATTAAAATTCTTAGTTTATATATATATATATATATATATATATATATATATATATAGATAGATAGATAGATAGATAGATATATAGACAGATAGAAGTAAAGTAACAGTCAATGCACAATGCTTTTAAAATCAATGCACACCTGTTTGAACACCGTTTATAAATTATTATAAATTTGGTTTTTTTTCCCTAATTTTTATGCATGCTTTAATGATTTATTTTTAAAATATATAATTATAAAATTAAAAAAATAATTGTTTTCAATTACAAATGATTATGATTTAATATATTATATTGATAAAAATTTAATATTGATAAAATTTTTAAATTTTCTGTTATGTTATATAGCAGATTGGAAAAATTACAATAAGTGATATATAGGAAAAAGTGTGATATTTTATCTATTATTTTATAGACATTATTAAACAATAATTTAATTTTTAAATTTGGTTTACATTTCTAATATCTTTGTACAGCTCCGTATTTCGTAAATTGCTATGTGGCAAAAAAGACAACATTTAAACACATCATTTTCTTTAATGCATCGAATATTATCAAGAAAGTAACTTCAAAGTACCACTCCACTTTCGAAGTAATCCTGGATTCAAACATAAAATCACCAGCGACTTTCATAGAGGGGGGCCGTGTTAACGTTTATGGCTACTAAAAAGAAGATCGATTGAAAAGTTCGACATAAGCATTTCTCTAAAAATAACGAGTCTCCTCAAAACATTTGGAAAATGGCCACTTTTTAAAAATCATTAAACTGTAAGACACATTTACGCAAGGAAGAAATGCGATTTTTACAGCTTGCCCGTTACCTAAAATCCTGGCTTAAATAAAGACGCACAAACCAAAATAAAAATTTAAAAGAAAATAAAGGCAGCAAGCACCGTTAGCAAGAGTAAAGAACTTTCGACCCACAATCTTTACCATTTGCCTTCGAGATCTCTATAATTTGGTTAAATGTCTAATTACGCCTTAATGAGCTAGTTAAAGTTTGTCTTGGACATAAATTCGGAGGAAAAAAATTGCAAATCTTTCTGAGAGCGACGAAAAATATGTAATTTTTGTTTCCCTCCGCTTGTTTTACCACCCAGAGTCGTTAGCCATGCTCATTAATCTAAAAGAGAGGATTTTTGTGCTACTTTCTACGTTGTTTATGGTCAATTTATGATAATTTACGATTCGGATAAATTTTTTTTAGAGACGCCATAATAGTTTTGAAGTCAAAATAACTTTATGGAGTGTAATTTTCGGAGCCAAGATTCGTGCTAATTAACCTTTGTGATTTTTTTAACATTAAAATAAAAAAATTAGAAAATATATTGGCTGCATTGCATCTAAAAGAATAATTTGAAGTATAGCCATTTAAAATGTATTACTTTCAAAAGGAGATTTAAATTAAAAATTTTTTATTTAGATTGTTAAGGTGCTTTCTTTATTAAAATTTACAGAACATTGCTTTCATCTTTTTGAAATATTTACCATATGACTTTTCTATAGGATTGCATAAGCGTTTCACCAAATTTGTGAGTTGTATTGTTGAAGAAAATCCATATAAGTGCAAAATATTTCATGAAATAAGCTTATATTGGCTGCAATATATCTTAATTAACTGTTTTTGATTCCAAATGATTATAATTTTAATGCATTATATGAAAAAATATAAAGTTGATAAAATTTTAAAATTTTCTATTATATTATATAGCAGATTAGAATATAATGAAAATTATAATAAGTGATACGAAGGAAAAAGTTTGACATTTTACCTATTATTTTATAGACATTATTAAACAATACTTTAATTTTTTAATTTAGCATACATTTTTATTATATTTGTATAGTTTAGCATTTTATAATTTATGTGGCAAAAAAGGCAACATTTAAATAAGACATTTTCTTTTTTTTAATACAGAGTAATATCATCAAGAAAAGAACTTCAAAGTAGCAGTCCACTTTCGAAATAATCCTAGATTCAAACATAAAATCACCAGTGACTCTCATAGAGGGGCCGTGTTAACTTTTATAGCTACTAAAAAGAAGATCGATTGAAAAGTCTGACATAAGCATTTCTCTAAAAATAACGAGTCTCCTCAAAACATTTGGAAAATGGCCACTTTTAAAAATCATTAAACTGTAAGACACACTTACGCAAGGAAGGAATGCATTTTTACAACTTGCACCGTTACCTAAAATCCTGGCTTAAGTAAAGACGCACAAACTAAAATAAAAATTAAAAAAAAAAAAAGGCAGCAAGTATCGTAAGCAAGAATAAAGAACTTTCGACCACACAAACTTTACCATTCGCCTTCGAGATCTCTATAATTTGGTTAAATGTCTAATTACGCCTTAATGAGCTAGTTAAAGTTTGTCTTGGACATAAATTCGGTGGAAAAAATTGCAAATCTTTCTGGGAGCGACGAAAAAGTATGTAATTTTGCTTTTCCCTCTGCTTGTTTTACCACCCCAGAGTCGTAAGGAAGTAGCCATACTCATTAATCTAAAAGAGAGGATTTTTGTGCTACCTTCTACGTTGTTTATGGAGCAATTTATGATAATTTACAATTCGGATAAATCTTTTTTTAGATACGCCATAATAGTTTTAAAGTCAAAATAACCTTTATGGTGTGTAATTTTCTCGGCAGGCCAAGTTTCGTGCTAATTAACTTTGTTATTTTTTAAAGTTTTAAAAAAAAAAAAAAATCAAAATATATTGGCTGGATTATGTATAAAGTACAGCCTATTAAAACGCATTACTTTCAAAATGAAATTTAAATTCAACAATTTTTAGATGTTTTCTTTATTAAAATTCCGTGTGTTTGAAATATTTACCACTTGTGAGAGTAACATTACTATAGGATTTTATAGATTTTTTTTTTTCAATGGTAAGTTTACAGGGCAACAGATATCAAAACTATAAAAACAGCAATATAGAAACTAATGACATCAGTTAATCATCATCTTAAGTTTGGCAATCCACTAATGCTTCCATAAAGAAACAGGAGGAAGTGCAGAACAGGAACAAGGTTTGATATATCCATTTCTTCCTGGTTAACACACATGAGACACAGAGGGTCAGGAGCCAGTTTAATTCTAAGAAGGTTCTTGCTGAGACAGTCGTGACCACAGAAAAGCCGTAGCAATGCCATCAATGATAATGGGACTACCTGCATTCAAATGCAGAACTCAAAGGAACTTGCACAGAGTCAGACTGAAGGTCGTGTGTGTCGGTCCCTTTGTTGTATCAGACATTGTAATCCATAGACAAATATAATTTTTACTGCCTTTAACTAGATGTTAAATTCAAAATGAGTTGGTATTACATGACATAGAAGATTTAAATAAATAAACAATGTTTTGATGTAAATAGCGCTTTATTGCAGCTGGTACATATTGGATATAATAAACGGATTATAATCAATACGTATTATATAAGGATTATAACCAAACTCGTACCATATTATAGAAATAATTTAATTTTGCAATTTATTTCGCAACATTCATGATACAACACTCCTAATTTTTGGGAAAATCGAATAGGGGAACTTTACGATTGAACTGCATAGTCGTTCAGTTGAATAAATCTAACCTGAAATCCACCATAAATTTATTTAAATAATTTCAATTTCCTTTCAATCAATGTTCATTTAAAGTTCATAAATTTTATTTCCCGGACTTAAATTTTGATGTTAATACAACTTTCATTACAGAGGATACAGTTTGGTTATAATAAATGGATTGCAATCAATACGTATTATATAAGGATCATAACCAACACGTACCACATTATACAAGGAATTTAATCTTACATTATTTCGCAACATTCATGGGACAGCATTCCTAACTTTTGGGAAAAGTCGAATAGGAAACTTTTCCGATTGAACTGCAAAGTCGTTTCAGTTGAATGAATCTAAACTGGAGTCAGCCATGAATTTAATCTCCCTCTAGAATATCCTCCGGAGTTTTGTAAATCGAGTTGACTTGACTTTTAGGATAAAGGAGGGCTCGCGAACTTCACATAAAAGACTTCTAAACTGCCCAAGTTTCTTTGAAACCCGTATGTCATCACGAATTAAAATCCCAGTTAGCATGTTTTGAAGAAGTTTCACAGAGTTGTGTTAGAAGTAAATTAAATTCATTACCGCTCTGAAGACGAGACATTGTGCATTACAAGGACGTTATGAATAACTAAATTTCAACATTCCCTCGAAGGAGTAAATCGAATTACAATAAAGGCCCAGTGTGTTCAGAGAAATTCTGAATCTTTACTTAAACAAAGGCACACAATTCAGAATTTGTCTAAATTTATAAGACTCAAAATGTCTAGACGAAAAAGCAAAGATCATAAGTAAATATTAATAATTCTGCAACACTGATAGCATAATGTAAGTGTCTAGACAGGAATGAATAAAAGGAATGGTCAAAATATGCATATGGTATCAAATAGTTACTTAGAATGGTAAAATTATTGCAAAATCTTTTAGTTTTAAATGGATAGAGATTCAGATTTAATTGTAAATGTTAATCATTGAGCCTAGGGAATATTAAAATAGGCAAATAAGAAGTACACTATTTAAATATTTTATGATATAAATAAGAACACATTTAAATATTGATACATGAAAGAAATTTTTATTAATGAATCTTATATTTCGCTAATATAAATAGTGTATGCGTAATACCAACGATATAAAAATTTAAAGCATTACTTTAAATGTATTCCATTCTACAAATTACATAATCAAACTATTCTACGGAAACATATTAACTACCTATTATTTTTTAAAACTTTTTTAAGAAAGTGCTTAGATGAATTTTTAAAAAACCAAATTTTACCAATTTTTGTCGCATAAAAATTAATGAATTTTTTCTAAATGAACATTTAATAAAATAAAAATCTTCTTTAATAAATTATTCCTTCCCATTCTTAAATACTTTAGTAAAAAAATTACATAATATTCTATTTTAAATTAAGGAATAATTTTTGAAGGAACCAAATTGCTCCTGCAACAAACAAAAAAATAGAACCTTGTTATGGAAAAAAAAAAACATTTTTTTTATGTTTCTAATTTTATTTTTTTAATTAAATTGTTTAAATAGTTTCCAATAATATTTTTTTTTTTTCACATTTTTTTTTTCTTCACCATTTTTGTTTTTAAATATTTTTTTCTGTAAACGTCGGCTTATATCAGTTTCATCTATGTAATTGTTTTTATAAAATTCAAATATTTTGCTGTTCTAAAAATAGAACGCAAAATTAATCGTTTAATTCTTACTCTGCAAGGTAATTAATAATATAAAGCAAATTTAACAATTTTAACTTTTAATCACATGCAATGTAGATTTACCACCTCCTTGTGCACTCAGTGCAATGTCTGATACAGCAAAATGATCTACAAACACGTCCTTCAGTCTGGTTCTGTGTAAGTTCCTTTGAGTTATTCAGTGGAACGCAGGTGCCCATTATAATTGATGGTATTTCTACTGTTTTTCTGTGGTCACGATTGTCTCCGCAAACACCTTTCATAGAATTACACTGACTCCTGACCCTCTCTGTCTAATTGTGTTAACCAGGAAGAAATGGACATGCCTCACCTTGGTTCTTGTTCTGCACTACCCGCGTTATTGGATTGCCAGACTTAAGATGAGGGTTAACTCATGTCATTAGTTTCTATATTGTTGTTTGTATTTTTAAATGATATCTATTGTTCTGTAAACTTGTCTTTGGAAATAAAAAAAATGTATGAAATCCTATAGTAAGGCCAATCTTTCGCATGGTTAATATTTCAAACACACGAAAATAATGTTCTGTAAACTTTTAATAAAGAAAGCATCTCGTCATTAAAAATAAAAATTGCTAAATTTAAGTTTCATTTCGAAAATAATACATTTTAATAGGCTATACTTAAAAATATTCTTTTTAGATATAACGGGTCAATATATTTTCTATTTTTTTATTTTAAAGTTTTAAAAAATAACAAAGTTAATTAGCACGACACTTGGCTCCGAAAATTACACTCCGTAAAGGTTATTCTGACTTCAAAACTATTATGGCGTCTCTGAAAAAAGATTTATCCGAATCGTAAATTATCATAAATTGGACCATAAACAACGTAGAAGGTAGCACAAAAATCCTCTCTTTTAGATTAATGAGCATGGCTACTTCCTTACGACTCTGGGGTGGTAAAACAAGCAGAGAAAACGCAAAATTACATACCTTTTCGTCGCTCTGAGAAAGATTTGCAATTTTTTCCTCCGAATTTATGTCCAAGACAAACTTTAACTAGCTCATTAAGGCGTAATTAGACTTTAACCAAATTATAGAGATCTCGAAGGCGAATGGTAAAGTTTGTTGGTCGAAAGTTCTTTATTCTTGCTTACGGTGCTTGCTGCCTTTTTTTTTTTAATTTTTATTTTGGTCTGTGCGTCTTTACTTAAACCAGGATTTTAGGTAACGGTGCAAGTTGTAAAAATCGCATTCCTTCCTTGCGTAAGTGTGTCTTACAGTTTAATGATTTTTAAAAAGTGGCCATTTTCCAAATGTTTTGAGGAGACTCGTTATTTTTAGAGAAATGCTTATGTCAGACTTTTCAATCGATCTTCTTTTAGTAGCCATAAAAGTTAACACGGCCTCCCTCTATGAGAGTCACTGGTGATTTTATGTTTGAATCTAGGATTATTTTGAAAGTGGAGTGTTACTTTGAAATTACTTTCTTGACGATATTCTCTGCATTAAAGAAAATGACGTATTTAAATGTTGCTTTTTTACCATTTAATATATAAAATGTTGAACCATACAAATATATTAGAAATGTAATGCAAATTTAAAAATTAAAGTATTGTTTAATAATGTCTGTAAAATAATAGATATCACATTTTTGCTATATATCATTTATTAGAATTTTTATTATATTTCAAACTGCTGTACAATGTAATATGAAATTTAAAAACATAGTCAATATTATGTTTCTTAAATCTACTATATTAAAACTTATAATCGTTTAAAATTGAGAACAAGTATTTTTTTTTTTAATTTTATAAGAATATAATTTAAAAATAAATCCTTAAAGCATGTATAAAAGTAAGGGAAAAATCAAATTTTTCTTTTTACCTAATGATAATGAAAAGTCAAGGTTTATCTTGCCTTCTCCATCATCACAATCTTTCACAATCATCCATTGTCTTTTGGTTGCTTTTTATAAAGGCTCTATTCAAAGTTCAAATGCACAGTAAACCTTATATGACGCGGATGAGAATTTGAGTGGAATGCTTTCAAATGAAACAACCTCAATTCTAGTTTCTTTTTTTTCCAAATGCAGAGCAGTGTCACTTACGAAAGTTATTTACGTAAAATGATGGAAGAGGATGGATATGTGTTAAAATATATTTCTGATAGTAATCCGAAATTGGAACATTTTTAATTTAAAATTTAAAATTTAAATTGTAATTTAACTTAATATTTTTGAAGTAAAAGAATAATTTAAACATTTAAAAGTAAAATAAAACAATGTATATGAGTATCATAAACCATGTAAAACAGTGGTTAGTATTTAAAAATGAATGATATATTATAATATAATATAAATAATGCAGAAGTTCTAAATAAATAATCAAATTCATTGAAGTTCTAATGTATGTTAATGATTTGCAAAATTTTAAAAACAATTTTTAAAACTATTTATATGTTGCAAAAGCAAATTATTTATTTAGTACTGAAGAATTAAAAATAAATCCCTCTTTATTCTCGTATAATTATATGATTATTTAATTATTCATTCATTATATCGCTTATTGCATGTAGTTTTATAAAATATCCAAAACGGATGCCATTGAGTTCCTTTCAATTTCATCACTAGGTTTTGATAAAATATTAATAGAAAAACATTTTTTAAAATTTTGTTAAAAGCTTTTAGCTTTACAAACAGATAATTTGCTTTTCTAATTAATTAGTATTCACATAATCAGAATATCAACTACCATTTGGTGAAAAAAATGTTTGATTTCAATATGACGTAGTACTATCATTTACCAAAAAAACTGACTTAATGAATTCAATTGATTAAGTGGATACGTTAGCAAGATAAAAGAAATAATTTGCGAAACAAAACGTAATGCATTATTTCTATGATGGGAGGAGTTAAGAAATGTTTTACAACTTAATTAATAAGATAAGATATTATTTATTTTTATCGATTTGTTTATGTCATTTTATTTCAGTATCTCATATTTTTTAATATTTAAATAATATTTCAATAGTTTTATTAAAATATTGAAAAAAATATTTAAATAGTATTGTGTAAAATATTAACGAAAAGTCTGGAACGGCTGCACTATAGCTTGTTGTGTTTAAAAAGTATTAAAGCAGCTTCAAAAAAAAATCATCAGCAAGAGCATTGACTAATCAAAAGGGAGGGGGCACTATAAATCTATAATTTGGAAAGTAATTCCGCTGTTCTCGAAGAAAAGTAAAATATATTTACGTTATAAATAAATAATGATGTTAATAATAAATAATTAAATACAAATTTTTCTCATTCATTCGTGTAGTACATGAGAGTATTTTTAAATCAACACAAATTTAAATCTGAATAAAAAAATTTTCTTCCACAAGAATAGTTAAGCTCCATGTCGTCTAACCAAATCTGACCTTTCAAATCAATTTACACGAGGTGTGCCTTCGGAATACCTAAATGCATTCTGCATGGTGGCATAACTTCTGACGCTTAATATATTAACAACAAATTCATTTTCCGTTACCTTCAAAGCTTTTACTGATAAATTCTTGGCGTCTGTTCAAATTCTATACCACGCGCTTCTAAACTCATTCCAATAATAAGCACTACTTTTGTTGGGCGACTTTTCAGTCTGGCGGTCATGAGTCTCCTGGGAAGTGACCTAGAATTTTAAAAAATTGCTTTTTTAAAATAACTGCATAACTAAAGCTATTAATCCCTTTCCTTTTATCGCTGTAATAATTTGAAATTATATTTTAAATAAATTTTTAAAGTATTCGGTATATTTTTATAGATATGATCGTGATCAATTGTATATAGTTTTGATAATTAAAGTATTGTAACTTAACATTACTATGTTCCGAAATGATGAAAATTTTCTTTATTTTATAAAAAAATATTAATAATCATACTGCTTATTATATAAAGGGAACCTGATAGGAGTGAGTACCACTTTGGCGCTTGCTGCCATAGGTTTCGGTTCTAGTCTAAGGATGGGAGTTTGTAGTGGTTCGATTCCATTTTAAACCGTCGGTCCTGGTCTAATACGACTGTAGCATGTTGTATCTAGAGCTGATAACCCTACGGCGTACTAAAGAAAACATCCCCTCGTCTCAACATTTGTCCACCATGGGGTTGTCACTTCAATGATGTTGATGATTATTATTATAAAACTATTTGTGAATACGTGATGAAATAAATTTATTATGGAATAGTAAAATGTCTGTACACAGCACGGCATGAAGTGTTTCAACAACACAATCATCCAATACGCTTATACACTATGTTAAGCTATTGAGCAATTAATCTAAAGCCGACAATGAACTGCTTACAGATGACTTTTAAGCATTAAAAAAACGTATTCTCTACTTTTAATCATCTTGGCCTTGAACATGAACTAGCACTCGTCCTCCATATGTATATTTGAGTGTCCCCGTCTCATAGGTAATCATCTCATATCTCGACTCCTGTTTTTGGTCCTATCCTTGGGGTAGCATGAATGTTTGTTAGTGGTTCTGTATCCAAGTTAAACTGTAGGTCCCGATCTAATTAACCCAAAGTGTGTAAAAATGACTGTAGAGAAACCAACCAAACCAACCTCATTTTGATTCATTTGTGTTTGCCTCGGTGTAGCAAAACAAAGGAATAACTAAAAACGATAAGAAACATTGAAAAACTCTACTATAAATTAATTGATATATTTATATAGAAGCAACTAATTGTTAATTTACATTCACTTTAAACTTTTCAAAACAATGTTTGACATAATTTATCAAAATTATCCTGAAAAATTTTATCAAAATTTCGATATTTATTAAAATTTCTTTAAAATATTAATTGAAATTAATATGCTAAATTAATATGTTATAATCATAATATTATAATCTATTTTACATTTCTATAAAACTAGTAATTTTTTAAAATTATTTTAACATTACATCAAAGTAATCAGAGATAATGAATTATTAAAAACCCAAAATATATATAAGAAAGTGATTTAAATCAATTTTATTAATGTATTTCGTTTGAAATTATCAAAAATTTAAATTATTTCCAAAAATGTCAATACAAAATGTATATAAAATTATTAAAATGCTTACATTTATTATTAATTTCAATTTTTACCACTTTGTGAATTTTTAAAAAGTTTATTTTTTTTAATTTAAAAACTAAAAATAAGTTAAATAATGTTCATATTTAATTGGTTACATAATTTTTTTATCAAGATCTATGTAATTTAACAATAAATAGTTTTAAAAACCATTTCTATCAAATAATGTTTCCTTAACTTAATTATAGAAATATACTTTCATATATTTTAAATAATTTGTTAACATTGAAACGTTTAATTTTAGCGTTGTTATCATTGCATAAATAATCGTTGCATAAAAAATCGCTGCATTATAATTGAAACATACTAAGAAAGAATTATTCATGCTTGTTTAAGCACTATTTTTAATTATGATTATAAAACTCTTTTTATAAATGCAGTTTTTTTTAAATTATCTCTTTAATAAGAAATCATTGTTTTAAATTTTAAAGCAGGTTTAAAAATGAATTAATCCAATGCTTATATAATACAGTTTGCTATTTGTACATAAATACATAGAAAAAATAATTACTAATCTAATTAAAATGTAACGATTGATTAGCTTGGTTTTGCTTTAAAACAACTAATTTTAAGCTTCAATTCACAAAAATCTCTTAAATAAAACTTATTAAATTATTTTAAAACTGAAACGTATGTACCGTTCATTAGGTAGTGTTCAGAAAAATAATTACATTTTTTACACAACGTTTAAATATCACAAAAAGTAAAAAAAAAAATTAAAAGTTTAATTAAGTTAAGCAAGCAAAAAATGAGAATTCCTTAATTAAAAATCTAAGTTATTTTTTTTTTTTCTATATGTACCGTAATCTTGTTTTTTACTGCATGTTATCAATATTAATGAAGAATTGTTTTTCTCTATAAAATGCTTCTAAACATTTTTAGTTCCAATTATATTTGGCTCTCTGTGTTATATCATTTAATTATATAAAAAAAAATATTTTTTTAATGTAACTGAGCCGCTTAAATTTTTTTTTATATTGTAAAACTTATTTATATATTGTGTCGTCATAAATTTTCATTATTTTTCCTGCGATCATAATAAATTTTAATATATGTTTTAGAATAGAGCTGAATTTTATTATAGTTTGAAAGGCGGAATTTTTTATATAGTTGCTTACAGAATAAAAAAAAATCTTTTAAAAATAAATTAGTATGTTTTTTCTTTTAAAAACGATAAAAATTTATTGCAAATCTCACAACATTAATTAATCGAGAAAATAATTTAAAATAAACCTGAAAGAATAAATCTTTTTTTGTTTTAAAAGAAATAAATATCATACTGTTTAATATATTGTTGAAAAAAAAAAAAAAACATAATGCTTGTGAATTTAAAATTAAGTATGTATTTGTATAATAACACATAAAAGATTAATTTACCGAACAAATAACAAAAAAAATATGATTTTTTAATGAAATAATTTTTAAAAAATCGAAAACAAAATTTTTATTTAAAATCATACTTTCAATAATTCCGATTACATTAATGTTTAATTTTTTTATGATAATTACAAAATAATTATTAGATTGTTTACTTCAAACATCTTATAAATACACTCTAGAATAACATTTAAAACAATAATAAACAATAATTAAACAATATTAAGCAACATTTTAACAATAATTTAATATTTAATAACAGTTTTTTAAACAATATTTTTGTACACATTTAAAAATTAAACAAGTATTTTTTTTACAAAAATTATATTCATTATGATATTTTTTTTTTGTCGTACATGTTGCTTTACACTTTAACAATTTTTTAAATATATATAAATAATGTTATTTAAACATTTATGGTGATATATATTTCATTTTATCACACCATGTTTCTAATAGATGTATAAATGCTTTCATGTATAAATGTTAATACTGTCAACATATTATTTATATAGAACATAACAAATTATAATATTTTTTCTAGTAGGCACTAATTAAAACGCTTTCTATATTAAAATATTACATGCCATTAAAAGAACATCAACAAATTTTGAACAACAAATCATCGAATTTTTGCAAAGAAAAATAAGAATTAAATATGCGAAAAGTTACTTAGATGAAAATAAAACTAGCATTAAGTAGAAATGTAAATATATATATATATATATATATATATATATATATATATATATATATATATATATATATGCATTTCTACTTAATGCTAGTTTTATTTATATATATATATATCTATCGATGATTTGATGATTTCGATATTCGATGATTTGTTGTTCAAAATGTGTTGATGTTCTTTTTTTTAATAGCAAGTAATATTTTAATATAGAAAGCGTTTTAATTAGTGTCTACTAGAAAAATAAATATTATAATTTGTTTTTGTTATACATAAATAATGTGTTGGCAGTATTAACATTTATACCAATACGGAAATGTGGTGTATAGAAACATGGTGTGCTAAAAATGAAATATATATATATATATATATATATATATAATGTCCAAACAGAATCCTGGATATTTTTTGATCTATAGAACATGTCAGACGCAAACATAAGAAATAGCTCGAATTGATATACTTGCACCATCCATCAAAACTATGTAGGAAATCTGGCTCTCTTATTATTCATTTTTATAACTAGACCATTTGGAGCCTTCATGTCAGAATTTCCGCCCACTGATGCCGTGTTGTTATCACTGAGACCGCATTCCATCAATACGAGAGCATTAATGTGTCGGAAAGATTAGCCGCCTGCTACTAATTCCTCACTACCTTCGATCAATGTCCAAGACTCCATTGATGGAAAGCAGCAAGTTTTCTTTCGAGTTGCTCGTGATCCTTTAAGTAACTGCGGCCGAAAGTAGTAGACGTCTCAGTATGTTTCACATTAAAATGTATTCTGCATTAAGATTTGCATAAATTTGAAAGAGAAAATATTTAAAAATAATAAAAGTATATTAAGGAGGCTAAAACATATTTAAAAGTAAAACGAAGTAAGCATTTAACTAGAAATAAATATAATATTCAAAAATAATTCAGGTTATTTGTCGATTGGAAAAAAAGAAATAACTAGGAAATTATTTAAATAATCCAAGGGCCTGAATGGCCGTGTGGCTAGCACTCTGGCGTTCGATAACACGGGTTTTGGGTTCTATTCTCGGCGGTGCCGTGGATGTTTGTAGGGGTTCGAATCTACTTTAAACCGATGGTCCCTTTTTAATATGAATATAAAACGCTGCAGAGGTGTTATTACTCCGCGTTTTCTTTTCAGTTGCTCGTGATCATTTAAGGAACTGCGATAGAAAGAGTAGACGTCTCAGTTTGTTTCACATTAAAATGTATTTTGCATTAAGACTTGCATAAATCTGAAAGGAGAAAATATCTAGAAATATCTCTGCTTGTGGAAATATATTGTTAAAAATTTGTTAGTACCATAATTATTATTAGAAAAAAATATGATGAAAATACAAGTTCTCATTTTGTATTTTTATTGTAGCGTGACTTGAGTAAGAAATCAGAAAAAAAAGGAAAATAACGACGAATAAATATATCTTCTTGGATAATATTGTTCAGAAAATTTATAGTTATTTATAATCAGAAAAAAATTCAAAATTCAAGAAGCGTGACTCAATTTTTTTTGTTTTAGTGTAGCGTGACTCGTGTTGGATATAATGATTTTATATTTTTGTAGCAAGACTGACTCGTTGGGTATACAATATTTTATATTTTAGTGCAGCGTGAATCGCGTTGGATATATAATATTTTATATTTCAGTGTAGAGTGACTCGCGTTGGAAGTTTAAAAATAAGAAAATAAGAACACACCTTCCCAAATAGAAAAACTTCAACGTATAATTGGGAACTTCAACGAACTAACGTATAGAGGCAAGTGATGACTGAAACACTATCAAATAGGCCACATGTTTTAGGCTGTGTGTTGAAAAACTGCATCAATGCTCGTCCGAGCTTCGTTGTATATTGAGAAATGTTATTTCTAAAGTCATGTAGTAAATCGCATCCATTATTATGCAAAATTCTCGTCCATGCTCGGTGCCCATATCAATATTGAAATCACCGAATAATACTATTTCGTAACCACGACTTTTTACTGTCACAGCTCAATCAATGGCGGTAAAGTCATCGTCGTTCGATCTGGTTTTGCATATAAAACGGCCACACGTACTTTTGTTTTAAAGTTTGCAACCAACAGGCGAGATCTTTGATTTAGAAAATTTCAATGCTTTCTACTAAGGGTTTATGATGGCGTTGGATGTAAATGAACACACCGCTCGGCCTTTTCGCCTTGAAAGATCGCTTACTAAATGATGGTGACAGATGTAAACATTGTTTAACATTCTTTAAACAATGTTTACATTTGTCCACTGTTGTATCTATGTTTACATTTGTCCACTATTGTATCTACGTTTACATTTGTCCACTGTTGTATCTATGTTTACATTTGTCCATTGTTGTATTTATTTGCTTGCTGCATTTTTTGAACCCCTAACCCCTAACAAGGACAACATCATGTTCACACATGATAATAAAAAGAAAGGGGGGAAAAAGGAAATAAGTATTTTACATAAGTAAATATAATGTTCAGGATATTTGTACATTGTCACATCTCAAGTAATAAAAAAAAAAAGAAATAACTGAAAATTGATTTTTATAATCCATTAAATTCTCTGCAAAAATGATAGTTTCATGATATTCACTTATATGACTGAGAGTTTTGGCTGTTTCAATTCAGAAACCTCTCCTCACATTGATATAAACCGTTATCTCTTCGACGGCATTCCTTACTATGAGCATTGATGCGTTTTAAGGATTAACCGTTGCCTTCTAATTCTTCAGAAATCCTTCGATCAATGCGAGATTTCATGAAAGGATTGTAGTGATTTTCTCTTCGAGTAGTATTTTACTCTTACGCGGCTGAATTTATGTACTGGTTTTTATAGTTGAAATTTGGATATGTAGCATTGATTGTATTTTAAATATCGATTTTATTCAACCTTTTAATAATGTGGAGTATTTTATACACATTAATATATAGTAATGCAAATGTATATATATTGATATAAAATAAAAATTTATTAAGTAAATATATGAAATATTTAATAAATATGAATGTATGTATTAATTATGTAACAGGTACATATGCCTAATATATGTGAAAATCGAATAAATTAATTAATTTAATAAATAAAATAATATACTTCAATATTTGTATATTTCTGGCATATATAAATAATATATTTAATATTACTGATCTGAAATGTTTAAGGATAAATTAGAATTTTTTTTATGAATAATTTTCAATAATAAAATTTTATAATTAATAAGCGATTTATAAATAATAAAATAACATTTTTAAAACAATTTACACATATCAGAGCAGTAATGTTCATAAATTTCAGTGAAACATTGTTCATAATAATGCTGTATAAAAGTTAATTCTACTACTTTTAAAAGTAATTTCTGATGTGATAATTATATTTATACAGAAATGTCAGATAAAAATAATTTATCATTCTAACTATATGGTTTAAATTATGAAATAAAAATAATTCAAGTTGTTCTAACTTAAACAGTTATATGAATTTTATATAATTAATGTTATTTCTTTTCAAACAAATTTAAAAAGTTTATAATCGTTAGAAGGTGAGTAAGAGAAAATATTTAATATAAAATATTTCAAAAAATATACCCTTAAAAATAGCTTGTAAACATTTTTTTTAAATTTAACAACGTGTACTAAATTTATTGGTTTAGGCCAGGATTCAGTCAATTTCCATTATATATTCCATTAAATCTGTCTGCCTTTCAGTATTCAAGCGATCTTCTAGAAAAACCTGAGTTCGAGGCAATTTTCTTACATATTGAAAACAGTGTTATCTATATTAATTACATTGCAATAAAATAATCTACTGCTTTCACTAATCAAATAAATAAAGTAATTTTTCATATTCACCTGATAGTTTTGGTGAATTAAGTTTAATGTAATAAGTACATTTTTAATAATTATAAAAGTTTTATGAATTAACGAATTTGAATACCACTGATTTACATTGACATTTCTTAACCTTTTTTCTGACTGTTAAATTCCAATTTCTTAATTATTATTTTAAATAATTTTTCTAAATATGAAAGTTACTATCATTACTATTTCTTCTTTTTAACTCTTACTGAATAGAAACAAAAAACAATGCCATTAGAATAATTAGTTACAACACTTTGGCAAAAAAAATTTTCATAATAAACAGTTACTTTCAAGAAATAAAAACTCTCAAACCATTCCCACAATGTTAGAAAGGGATAAATAAATATATAGTACGAATAAAAAGCAAAATAATTATGTTTATGCACAATTAAGTTATGATAAAATATATTAGCCATCTTCTGCAACAGCTGGCAAAAATTGGTTTACAATATTATTAGTTTAAAAACAAGATTTATTTTTCAATTGACAAATAACAATATGTTTGTTTACTTGATTATTAGGCTATGATATTATCCGGCTGGTAATGACTACACATTAAAAATAACTACTTAAAATTACATAAATATTTTTGCATGACTAAATTAACTTTTAAAACATGTATGTTTGAGGGATGTTTTATCTTGTTAAAAATTTGTCAATAAAAACTCCAATGCATTTCAATTGCTGTTATAATTTAATTGTTGTGAAATACAAAAATTACTAAGAAATATTTGGAATCACTTATTAAAAATTTCAAGTTTATGTCAAAATTCAAAACTGTAATAAATGAAAGTATAATGAATTAAAATTTTATTTATGAAGGAATTAGAATGAGAATGGTATAATATGAAGGTATTTATATTGATGTTTGCAATTAATTAAATATAACTTCTTGGAAAAATATGAAAATAATCAATGTGATGATATTGCATTATGATAAGTTACTTTTCTTAATATTTTCCTTTAAAATTTTTTTCTCAACAAAGCATTTTAGAGAAAATACGTTACAATATTTATTAAAGCTATGCAAGACAGTATACCAATAAAAAATATTTCAAAGCATAACATTCTACATATTTTTGTAAATGATCCTCCACATATAAAACATTGCTTTCTACGACATCTGGTTGATACAAAAAAATGCGAGTCCCTCTTCATTCCGGGTACATTCCAAGGCTGGTGTTCCACAAGATTCATGACTTGTCTGGAAACTCTTATCTCTAGAAAATAAATTTTCATTCTCGTGCGTGCAGTCAACATTCATG